>CM066566.1:37029750-37272250 GCA_033816785.1 Picus viridis | reverse complement strand
CCCTGGGCAGCCCATTCCAATGGGCAATCACTCTCTCTGTATAGAACTTCTTCCTAACATCCAGCCTAAACCTGCCCTGGTGCAGCCTGAGAGTGTGTCCTCTTGTTCTGGTGCTGGTTGCCTGGGAGAAGAGACCAACATCCACCTGTCTACAACCTCCCTTCAGGTAGTTGTAGAGAGCAATAAGGTCTCTCCTGAGCCTCCTCTTCTCCAGGCTAAGCAACCCCAGCTCCCTCAGCCTCTCCTCAATAGGGCTTGTGCTCCAAACCCCTCCCCAGCTTTGTTGCCCTTCTCTGGACACGTTCCAGCAAGTCAACATCCTTCCTAAACTGAGGGGCCCAGAACTGGACTCAGCACTCAAGGTGCGCCCTAACCAGTGCAGTGTACAGGGGCAGAATGACCTCCCTGCTCCTGCTGGCCACACTGTTCCTGATGCAGGCCAGGATGCCATTGGCCCTCTTGGCTGCCTGGGCACACTGCAGGCTCATGTTCAGCCTACCAGCAACCAGTACCCCCAGGTCCCTCTCTGCCTGGCTGCTCTCCAGCCACCAACCCCAGCCTGTAGCACTGCATGGGGTTGCTGTGGCCAAGGTGCAGAACCCAGCACTTGGATGTGTTCAATCTCATGCCCTTGGACTCTGCCCATCTGTCCAGCCTGTTGAGGTCCCTCTGCAAAGCCTCTCTGCCCTCCAGCAGATCAACTCCTGCCCCCTGCTTGGTGTCATCTGCAAATTTACTGATGATGGACTCAATGCCCTCATCCAGATCATCAATAAAGATGTTAAAGAGCATGGGGCCCAGCACTGATCCTTGGGGCACACCACTAGTGACTGGCCTAAATGTCTCCCTCTGTAGCCCCGGGACCACTGAACTCAGAACTTGTGGTTTTAGGCATGAGGGGAGACCTCCTCTCTGAAAGGAAGTTGCAGTGACATGGGTGTGGGGCTCTTCTTCTGAGTGTCAGGGAATAAAACATGAAGTTGTATAGTAGGAAAAATTTCTCTGCTAACAGAGTGCTCAGACATTGGAACAGGCTGCTCAGGGAAGTGGTGGAGGTATTCAAGAAATGTGTGGACATGGCACTTCAGGACACGGTTATAATGTCCACGGTGATCTTAGGTTGACAGTTGGACTCAGAGAGATAAATGATCCTTTCCAACTGGATTCTGTGACTCTAAGAAGGTGGGCATGTGTGGTATCCCACGATTAGATAATGGGAAGCCACTAAAAGCTGGAGTCTCTGACCCAGATCTCTCATTCATAGAATCATAGAATGGTCTGGGCTGGAAGGGACCTCCAAAGGTCATCCAGTCTGACCTCCCTGCAGTCAGCAGGGACATCCTCAACTAGATCAGGTTGCACAGAGTCTCATTGAGCCTCACTGAGCCTCACCCTGAATATCTCCAGGGAAGGGACCTCAACCACCTCCCTGGGCAACCTGCTGCTGTGTTTCACTGCCCTTATAAGTAAAGAACCTATTTCTAACATCCAGTCTAAATCTGCTCTTCTCTAGTTTGAAGCCACTGCCTCTCATCCTGTCACTGCAGGTCTTTGTAAACAGTCTCTCTCCATCCTTCTTGTAGCGCCCTTCAGGTACTGGAAGTCTGCTATTTGGTCTCCCTAGAGCCTTCTCTTCTCCAGGCTGAACACCCCCAGCTCCCTGAGCCTGTCCTCATAGCAGAGGTGCTCCCCAGAGCAGAATAAAATGGCAGAATCCCCTCTCTGGCTCTGCTGGCAATGTATCTTTTGATGCAGCTCAGGGTGTAATTTGCTTTCTGGTCTGCAAACTCACACTGTCTGCTCATGTCCTCAAGGAGGACCAGCAGGTGGACCATGGGTTTCAAGA
This sequence comes from Picus viridis, assembly GCA_033816785.1. Lineage (NCBI taxonomy): Eukaryota > Metazoa > Chordata > Aves > Piciformes > Picidae > Picus > Picus viridis. Next base: position 37,270,404 of record CM066566.1, on the reverse strand, counting down.
AAGATTCTGGAAATCCACCCTGTATAGGCCACCTGTCCCATGTTGGTAGCTCATCTTTGGGGGTGAAAACACAGGGGACATGATCGAAAGTGTGTGAACATTCTTCTGAAGTGCCCATGCATGTAGCTGTCCTGTGACCAAGGGGTAGCTGTGGCTTGGTTCTGTGATGGATGCATTTCTGATTTCTGACAAGAAAGAGTCCTTGGAAAGCATGAATTTGCCCCCAGCTTCACTGTTCTAGCTGGCCAGTTCTAAGCTGATGTCTATTTTTAGCCTCTCAAACTGTTGTGTGGATGTGGTGCAATTACCCCACTTAGGGCTTCTCCCAGCTGGGAACAAAAGAAGAGTAAGAGGTCTCCATTAAAGACCCTCTATACTTCTACAGTCACACCCACACTGTTTTTTTTCCCCCTCTGCATTACTGTAAAAGTTCCAATATCCTGGAGGAAATATCCATGCCAATATAGCAGTCACATGCAGGTCATGCCTCAGCAGGAGCAATGGATTTACTTTAATTAGATCCATCACGAGAGAGGACTTGAACATCCAATCCAGTTTCATCTCTTCACTTCTCAGCAGGTCCTCCAGGCTGCCTCGGGAGCAGTATTCTGTCACTATGGCAAAGATGCCACAGTCAGAGAAAAAGCCCAGGAACAGGTTCACATTCTCATGACGCAGATCTTTCATCTGAAACAAGACAGTCAATTACAGAGGGGCTGAATACAGCCAAATATCTGCTCAGCAGCTGCTTTAAATCACAGAGACACAGGATGGTAGGAGTTAGAAGGCACTTCTGGATGCCACCTTCTCCAGCCTCTCTGCAGGTTCACCTAGGGCAGGTGGCACAGGATCACATTCAGGCTGGTCCAGACAACCTTTTGGGGAAAGCTGTTCCAGTGCTCTGGCACCCTCAAAGGAAAACACTTCTTATGATTATGTGGAAGTTCCTGTGCTCTAGTTTGTGCCTGAAGCCCCTTGTCCTATCACTGGGCACCACTGAAAAGACTCTGGCCCCATCCTTTGGTTCGTGCCCTAGTGATAAGTATTAGGAAGATCCCCTCTCAGTCTGCTCTTCTCCAGGTTAAACAGCCCCAGGTCTCTCAGCCTTTCCGTGTAAGAGAGATGCTCCAGTGCCCTCAGTATCTTTGTACACTCCACTGGACTCTCTCCAGTAGTTCCTTGTTTCTCTTGAACTGGGGAGTCCAGAATTGGACTCAGCATTGCAGATGTAGCCTCCCTAGGACAGAGTAAAGAGGGAAGAGAACCTCTCTGGTCACACTTATTAATGCATTTAAAGGTTTAGAAACTGAGGACTCAGCTATGTAGCCTATCACCAGGCATCACTGAAGATTTTCTGGCCCAATCCTCTTGACCTCTCCACCCCTTAGCTACTGACCAGCATTGAGAAGATGCCCTCTCAGTTTGCTCTTCTCCAAGCTAAACAGTCCCAAGTCTCTCAGACTTTCCTTGTCAGAGAGATGCTCCAGTGCCCTCAGCATCTTCATAGACTCCACTCAACTCTTTCCCTGTCTCTCTTGAACTGGGAAGATCAGAAATTAACACAATATTCCAGGTGTGACCTCGCTAGGGCTGAGTAGAAGGCAGGGAGAACCTCCCTACACCTACTGGTCACACTCTTCTTAATGCACCCCAGGATACCATTGGCCTTCTAGGCCCTGCTGGTGCATGGTTAATTTGTGGCCCATAAGTTAACCACTAAATGATGGACAACTGATTGACACCATGTCAGGATAACTATATCATTAGATGTCAGCCACTCCCAGTCTTTCACACAAGGATAGGGAAGAAAATAACCTCACTGCTTACTTTCAGCTACCCTACACTCTTTTTAAGCTTAGTCTATCCATTGAGGCATAGAAAGCAAGATAGCAAAAGCCAACGGGACAGAAATTTCTGCTGCCCAGGTATCTGGGCAACCTGATCTAGTTGAGGATGTCCCTGCTGACTGCAGAGGGGGTTGGACTAGATGACCTTTGGGGGTTCCTTCCAACCCAGAACATTCTATGATCCTATGATTTTATGATTCTATGAATCTTTCACTAGGACAAATAGGTCTCACTGGGGTATATTTTGTTCAGCATGTCTTCTCCAGCTCTGCTCTGCTCTGAAAAGCAATACCATGCCTGGAGGATCCAAAGTAATCCATCAGTGGTACCTTTGGAGTCTTGCCCTGCTAAGTTTGTTATATTTATAAGCATAAAAATGCCAGTCTGATGTTAGCAGGAGCTGCCAACACCTAATGGCCTTAAATTTGGAAAATCAAAGTGTTTGCTTGTTATTTGCTAGTAATAATAGAACTGGAGACTGAAAGGGAGCTTCTAGGAGGCATCTGAGTTGGAGACACAAAGCAAATCCCACAGAAATGCACAACTGTGCCTCAAGGACTATGTAGTTCCAACCCCCCTGCCACAGGCAAGGACACCTCACACTACATCAGGTTGCTCAGAGCCACATAGAGCCTGGCCTTAAAACCTCCAGGGAAGAGGCTTCCACCACCTCTCTGGGCAACCATTTCCAGTGTCTCACCACCTTCCTGGGGAAGAACTTCTTCCTAACATCCAATCTGAAGCTACCCATTTCTATTTTTGTTCCTCTCCCCTAGTCCTATCACTACCAGACACCCTAAAAAGTCCCTCCTCAGCTTTCTTGTAGCCCCTTTAAGACACTGGAAGGCCACAATAAGGTCTCTTCAGAGCCTTCTCTTCTCCAGACTGAACAGCCCCAACTCCCTCAGTCTGTCCTCAAAGGAGAGATGCTCCAGCCATCTGATCTCCCTCGTGGCTCTTCGCTGGACATGCTCCAGAACCTCCAAATCCTTCCTATAATAGTGGCTCCAGAACTGGATGGAATATTCCAGGTGGGGATCTCACCAGAGCAGAGTAGAGGAGGGGGAATCACCTCCCTCGACCTGCTGGCTGTGCTTCTCTTGATGCAGCCCAGGCTCTGCTTGGCTTTCTGGGCTGCAAGTGCACACTGCTGGCTCATGCTGAGCTTCTCATCTACCAGCACCCCCAAGTCCTTTTCTTCAGGGCTGCTTCCATTCCAGTGTTCCACCTCCCTCACAGTGAAGAATTTCTTCCTAATGTCCAATCTAAATAGCCCCTGATCTAATTTAAGACCATTACTACTTGTCCTATTGCTGCCTGCCCTTATAAACAGACACTCATCAGTTCTCTTGTAGGACCCCTTCAGGTACTGGAGGATAAAAGCATTCTGCTTTTGCCAACAAGGTCACTTGGAGGAGTCATTGTACATTCAGCTTTGAAATGGCATGTCCAGGCTGGGGTTTTGCAAGCTGCTGGATGACTGACATGGGTCATTGATAAGTTTGTCAGATGCAATCGTTCATGGTCCATTCCACCAGATTTCACTAGGCAAGTCTCATTGACAGCCATGAGATGTGATTCATTGGATAAACAGGAGACAAGGAGAATAAAAACATCCTGCAGTCATAAAAGTCCCCCTGAGCACCCTTCCCTCCACATGCCCCATCACCCCTTGTGCCTCCTACCTTCCTCAAGATGCTGGTGGAGCTTTGCCTTAGCTCATGAACTGCTCCTGCCTCAAATTTCTTCAGCCATACGCAGTCTCCCTGTCCACAACAGAGGTGGGTGAATGATAGAGCAAGGTTCTGAGCAACAGCGGACATTGGAACCCAGGTCTGAACTCCAGATCCTTGGCTTTTGGGTGAGGAACTTTTAGGGTGTCAGGTAGCAATATGACTAGGGGCAATGGAGCAAAACTAGAAGTGGGTAGATTCAGACTGGATGTTAGGAAGAAGTTCTTCACCATTGTGGTAGTTTTAGGCTATGCCTTTAAAAATCATCTGCACACTACAATCACGAGGGTGGTGAGACAGGGAGGTGGTGGAAGCCTCATCCCTGGAAGTTTTTAAGGCCAGGCTGGATGTGAATCTGAGCAACCTGATGTAGTGTGAGGTGTCCCTGCCCATGGCAGGGGCGTTGGAGCTGAATGATCCTTGAGGTCCCTTCCAACCCTGACCATTCTATGACATTGAAAATGATTGGGGATGTTCAGTGTTTTGGGCAGTAGATTCTCTCCATACTGCACCCCAATAAGAATACCAACAGCAAAAAAAAAAAGGGGCATTAATAACTAAGTTTAGTTTCCTCCATTTTCAGGACAAAAATGTCTTGCCACTTTACAAAACAAAACACAAAGAGCAATTGGTCATCGGGATGTGCTGCCCAGGGAGGTGGTGGAGTCACCCTCCCTGGAGGTGTTCAGAAAAGGATTGGATGTGGCACTTGGAGCCATGGTTTAGTTGTCAGGAGGTGTTAGGTATTATTAGGTAATAGGTTGGACTTGATGATCTCTGAGGTCTTCTCCAACCTGGTTCATTCTGTATTTTCTATGATTCTGTAAACTGTGTTTTTAGGAAGGAACTGATGGGTGGGATGAGTTTTCTCGGCCATTGCTTTCCCTCAAACTCCACAAGGTCCTATTGGCACAAAGTGGAATTTGACAGCATCTTTTCTGTGTCTTGTAAGAAAGGTCTTTATTAAACAGATCACTACCTACAGGCTGTCCTGTAAGAAAGAACAAGAGGACACAGTCTCAGGCTGCACCAGGGCAGGTTTAGGCTGGATGTTAGGAAGAAGTTCTATACAGAGAGAGTGATTGCCCATTGGAATGGGCTGCCCGGGGAGGTGGTGGAGTCACCATCACTGGAGGTGTTCAGGAGGAGACTTGGTGGGGTGCTTGGTTGCATGGTTTAGTTGTTTAGGTGGGTTGGATTGGTTGATGGGTTGGACACAATGATCTTGGAGGTCTCTTCCAACCTGGTGTATTGTATTGTATTGTATTGTATTGTAAAGGTTCTTCATGATGCCTTTAGGTGAAGACAACCCTAACAGAGATCGGACCTGAATGACCTGAATGTGGATGTCAAACACCACCATCTCACATGACTCCAAGTGTCAGGGTGAGGGCTGAGGTAGTAAGTCCATAGAATCATAGGATCAATCTGATAGCAAGAGACCTTCAAGATCAAGTCCAACCAACCCAATATAGCTAGGTCACCACGAAACTATGTTTCTCAGCACCACAATGGCTTTTAAATCCCTTCAGGGATGGGGGCTCCATCACTTCCTGGACATCTTGTTTAGGGTTTGGCAACCCTTCCTCTATGCTTGGGAACTTACTTTCACCCTTAGGGTCCATCAGCAGTATTCTCATCCCAGGACCTACAGTACAGCAGTCCAAGTCTTTCCTTGCTTGAGCAGCTCAGTGAACAGAAGGGGTGGGAGAAGGCTGCACGAGCTTGACCTACCTCACACAAAGCCACGTTGGAGGTCTCAAGGGTGGCAGCTGCACTTTTTGAGGAAGAAGAGCGGGTTACAGACTTCAGGCTTCTGCCATCAGCTGCCACGCTGTTTGCATCAGTCAGACTGTCCAAGGTCAGCCTCTGGGGGAAAGCAAAGCAGGTGCAAGACAGTTACCACCTATGGATGTGAACCTTCACTCAAGCTCTGCCTCGGGCCAAACATTTCACCTGTAGTAGGAACCTCCTAAAACTCCCAAATATTCCATCTCACCTCTCTGAAAACCTCTAAGGAGCTCATGAAGTCCACCTTGTTCAGTGCCTTGAAACACAACTGCAAGACTTGAGGTGATGGAAATGCCATGGCTCAGGGGAGACACCAGAGGAGACACATGGCTCTCGAAGCAAGGCACAGGGAAGCATCTCCTCTGGCAGATGCAGGAAGCCTGGACTATGCTGATAACCTTGGCAAAGGGATTGGCCCACAGCAGTTGATGTTGTTGGCATGGTCCCGGGCATTTCTCAGGCCTATGTCAAGTAATACTCCCTCAGCACCTCTCCAGCATGAGCAGGAGCCAGTAGAGGCCAAGAATGTTTCCCTGTAGGTAGTTTGGCTGCAGATACCTTATTTTAGAAGGCACGAAGGTTTAGCTATATTGACATGAACTATGCTACACCACCCAGCCTCAAGAGCAAAGACTAAGCCCTGGCTGTCAGAATAAGCAGAACCAAGTGAACTATTTTATAGCATCATAACCTCTCTGAGGCTGAACGGGCACCTGAGCCAAGACGCAAAAAACACTCAGTGTGGAGGAAATCTTCTGATATGCAGGGGAAGATGAGGCATGGAGAAGTAACTGACCTTCCCAGATCATCATGCAGGTTAAGGGAGGTTCTCTTCCCTCTTTACTCTGTCCTAGGGAGGCCACATCTACAATGCTGAGTCCAATTCTGGACTCCCCAGTTCAAGAGAAACAAGGAACTACTGGAGAGAGTCCAGTGGAGTGTACAAACATACAGTATCACCAAGGTTGGAAGAGGCCTCAAAGATCATCAAGTCCAACCTGTCACCACAGACCCTATGACTAAACCATGGCACCAAGTGCCACATCCAGTCCCCTCTTGAACACCTCCAGGGACGGTGACTCCACCACCTCCCCGGGCAGCCCATTCCAGTGGTGAATGACTCTCTCAGTGAAGAACTTTCTGCTCACGTCGCGCTTAAACTGTGTCCTCTTGTTCTGGTGCTAGCTGCTTGAGAGAAGAGACCAACTCCCTCCTGGCTACAACTCCCCTTCATGCAGCAAACCTATCTTTGAATGTCCCTCCAGATTACTTTCATGAATGGAAGGACTGACTTTTTACGTAGCTCTGGGTTGATGAAGATGAGGTCCTCCAAGGTTAGTATGATCTTGTTAGGTCCCCTGAAGAGCTGGCTGTTCAAGATGTTATGCCTGGGAGATTTAGAGAGCCACAGTTACCATTTTTAGGTATGCAACCAGCATACCTCACCTCTAAGTCCCCCCACATATGGCTTCCCTGCACTGGAGAAGAGAAGGCTCTGAGGAGACCTTCTTGTGGCCTTCCAGTATCTGAAGGGGGCTACAAGAAAGCTGGGCAGGGACTTTTTAGGATGTGGGGTAGTGATAGGACTAGGGGGAATGGAACAAAACTAGAAATGGGTAGATTCAGATTGGATATTAAGAAGTTCTTCACCATAAGGGTGATGAGACACTGGAAGAAGTTGCCCATGGAGGTGGTGGAGGTTTTTGAGGCCAGGCTGAATGGGATTCTGAGCAATTGTGATCTAGTGTGAGAAGTCCCTGGCCATGGCAGGGTAGTTGGAACTATATGATCCTTGAGGTCCCTGACGATTCTATGATTCTATAAGGAAAATGCAACATGTGGTGTGGCAGCAGGGATGGACATGGGTGAAAGAAGTAGACAAAACATGATGTCCTGACTGGGACTGAAATGTCCTGAGTCAAACAGCAAGGATTATCCAAACCAAAGACAACGAAAGCTGCAATTATCAAAAGTTCTCAGCACTAACAGACTTTATAGAACCATGGAATCATAAAAATATTTGAGCTGGAAAATACTTCACTACAAAAAGGATATTGAGCTGCTGAAGCATGTCCAGATAAAAGTAACAAAGCTGAGGTCTTCTCAGGAGCAGCTGAGGGAAATGGGGTTGTTTAGCCTGGAGAAAAGGAGGCTGAGGGGAGACCTTCATGGTTTCTACAACTACCTTAAAGGAGGTTGTAATGGGGTGGTCTCTTAGAATCATAGAATCAATAAGGTTGGAAGAGACCTCAAAGATCATCAAGTCCAGCCTGTCACCTGACACCTCATGACTAGACCATGGCACCAAGTGCCACATCCAGTTCCCTCTTGAACACCTCCAGGTGTAAACACCTCCCTGGGCAGCACATTCCAATGGCGAACGACTCTCTCGGTGAAGAACTTTCTCCTCACCTCCAGCCTAAACTTCCCCTGGCACAGCTTGAGACTGTGTCCTCTTGTTCTGGTGCTGGTTGCCTGGGAGAAGAGACCAACCCCCACTTGTCTACAACCTCCCTTCAGGTAGTTGTAGAGAGCAATGAGGTCTCCCCTGAGCCTCCTCGTCTCCAGGCTAACAACCCCAGCTCCCTCAGCCTCTCCTCACAGGGCTGTGCTCAAGGCCTCTCCCCAGCCTCGTTGCCCTTCTCTGGACATGTTCAAGTGTCTCGATGCCCTTGCTAAACTGAGGGGCCCAGAACTGGACACAGGACTCAAGGTGTGGCCTAACCAGTGCTGAGTACAGGGGCACAATGACTTCCCTGCTCCTATTCTTGATACAGGCCAGGATGCCATTGGCCTTCTTGGCCACCTGGGCACACTGCTGGCTCATATTTAGGCAGCTGTCAACCAGTACCCCCAGGTCCCTTTCTGCCTGGCTGCTCTCCAGCCACTCCAACCCCAGCCTTTCTTAGGGTCTGGAGCAGAACCATGGGTAAATTATAAAAGCTCCCCAGGACACAAGTCACCATCAAAATGTGCTGGCTGGCTCTCTATATTGTAGCCTGATGCAGCATGAAGCACACAGTGAGCTGAGGACCCGTCCCTGGAGATATTCAAGGCCAGGCTAAGCAGGGCTCTGGTCATCCTGATCTAGTGGAGGATGTGTCCTCCCCCCCCAACAAGGGGGTTTAGTCTAGATGACCTTTGGAGGTCACTTCCAACTTAAATCATTCTATGATTCTACTCCCCCTTATAATGACTGCAAGCTCCTACAGAGGGAAAAGATACAGGGGGGTGAGAAGTTTGGCATGCATGGAGGTCTTGGATGCAGTAATGCTGAACCACTGCTGTTCCTCTTGCTCAGGAATAATTAGATCAAGTCGATGACTGTGCTGATTCAGATCTACTTCTTCCAGGACCTGAGCCAGATGGGATGTCTGTCATGCACTGTGTAATGCAGGACAAATGTGCTTCTGGCATCTCCACAGGATGCTGCTGCCTGTTTTTGCAAGGAATGTCTCTCTGCACTCCTTGGTAGACTACCAGATTTGCAGAACTGCCACAGGCAAGAGAGAAAATTCAGTCACCTGACCAGCAAAGACACTACCTGTGGCTTGACTGCAACCCCCTATGTGCCCAACTGCTGTTGAAGAATAGAATAGAATAGGATAGAATAGAATAGAATAGAATAGAATAGGATAGGATAGGATAGGATAGGATAGGATAGGATAGGATAGGATAGGATAGAATAGAATAGAATAGAATAGAATAGAATAGAATAGAATAGAATAGAATAGAATAGAATAGAATAGAATAGAATAGAATAGGTTGGAAGAGACCTTTAAGATCATCACATCCAACCTATCATCCAACACCACCTAAACAACTAAACCATGCAACCAAGCACCCCATCAAGTCTCCTCCTGAACACCTCCAATGATGGTGACTCCACCACCTCCCTGGGCAGCACATTCCAATGGGCAATCACTCTCTCTGTATAGAACTTCCTCCTAACCTCCAGCCTAAACCTCCCCTGGTGCAGCCTGAGAGTGTGTCCTCTTGTTCTGGTGCTGGTTGCCTGGGAGAAGAGACCAACCTCTTCCTGACCACAACCTCCCTTCAGGTAGTTGTAGAGGGCAAGAAGGTCACCCCTGAGCCTCCTCTTCTCCAGGCTAAGCAACCCCAGCTCCCTCAGCCTCTCCTCAATAGGGCTTGTGCTCCAAAGCCCTCACCAACTTCGTTGCCTTTCTCTGGACACGTTCCAGCAAGTCAACATCTTTCCTAAACTGAGGGGGCCCAGAACTGGACTCAGCACTCAAGGCGTGGCCTAACCAGTGCAGTGTACAGGGGCAGAATGACCTCCCTGCTCCTGCTGGCCACACTGTTCCTGATGCAGGCCAGGATGCCATTGGCCTTCTTGGCTGCCTGGGCACACTGCAGGCTCATGTTCAGCCTACCATCAACTTGTACCCCCAGGTCCCTCTCTGCCTGGCTGCTCTCCAGCCACTCTGACCCCAGCCTGTAGCACTGCATGGGGTTGCTGTGGCCAATGTGCAGAACCCGGCACTTGGATGTGTTCAGTCTCATGCCCTTTTACTCTGCCCATCTATCCAGCCTGTTGAGGTCCCTCTGCAAAGCCTCTCTGCCCTCCAGCAGAGCAACTCCTGCTCCCAGCTTGGTGTCGTCCACATATTTACTGATGATGGACTCAATGCCCTCATCCAGATCATCAATCAATATGGAAGGCAGAAGAGACCCCAGCAAGAAATTAAATGGTGCACTGTCAAGGACTACATGTTTACAGAATCATAGAATAGTTTGGGCTGGAAGGGATCTTTAATGGTCATGTAGTCCAACATCTCTGCAGTGAGCAGGCATAACTGCAACTAGATGTGGTTGCTCAGAGCCCCAGACCACCTGACCTTCAATGTTTCCAGGGATGGGACATCTATAACATCTCTGGGCAACCTCAGCCAGTGTTTCACCACTCTCATTGTAAAATATTTCTTCTTTAGATCTGGTGTGCATCTCCCCTCTTCTAGTTTAAAGCTATCACTCCTTGTCCTGTAACAACAGGCCCTTATAAGAATTCTCTCCCCAACTATTTTACAGGCCCTCTTTAACTACTGAAAGGCCACAACAAGGTTCTTCCCAGAGCCTTCTATACTTCAGCTTCTCCTCACAGCAGAGGGCTTCCAGCCCTCCCATTATTATTGTGGCCTAGCCTGAACCTGATCCAACAGGTCCATGTCTCTCCTGTGTTGAGGATTCCCCACACACCAAGTCCACATTCTGCTTGAATACCCCCAGGGGTGATGACTCTACCACTGCCCTGGGCAGACCATTCCAATGTTTGATAGCTCTTTCAGGGAAGAAGTATTTCCTAATATCTGGCCTAAACCTTCCCTTGATGGTGTGCATCTGCTTTAGGTGACCCTGCTTTAGCAGAGGGGTTGGACTAGATGATCCCCAGAAGTTCCTTCCATCCCCTACCATTCAGCACTAAACCATGTTCCTAAGCACCAGGTCCACACCGCTTGAACACCCCAGGGATGGTGACTCCACCATTGCCCTGGGCAGATCATTCTGATGTCCACTACAATTTCAACTGCATTTTGGAAGAGCATGGCTAATTTTGTGGAGTTCAGAAGGAGGGATGATCACCTGTGATGATGTTTTATAATCTAATTGGAGACTACAAAGGACTAATGGAGGTTTCTTAAGATGCGGAGGGTCCTGGAGCATCTCTCTGAAGAGGAAAGGCTGAGAGTCCTGGGGCTGTTTAGCTTGGAGAACAGAAGACTGAGAGGGCATCTTCTCAATGCTTATCAATATCTAAAGGGCAGGTGTCAATAGGATGAAACCAGTGGTGTCCAGTGATAGAACAAGAGGCACAAACTGGAACTCAGGAGGTTGCACCTGGACATAAAGAAAAACTTTTCTCCTGTAAGAGTGCCAGAGCCCTGGACCAGGATACCCAGAGAGGTTGTGGATTCTCCTTCTCTGAAGATATTCCAAACCTGCATGGATATCCTCCTTCTCTTGGTGACCCTCCTTTAGCAGGGGGGTTGGACAAGATGATCTCCAGAGGTCCCTTCCAACCCCTACAATGCTGTGAGGCGGGGGTTGGTCTCTTCTGTCTAGTATCATGTGATAGGACAAGAGGAAATGGCCTGATAAATGTGCCAAGAGACATTTTGATTTTGGTTATTAGGAAACATTTCTTTACAGAAAGAGTGGTTAGGCATTGGAAGAGGTTGCCTAGGGAGGTGGTGGTGCCACCGTCTCTGGAGGTGTTCAGGTGTGGATGTGGGAGTTCAGGACACAGTTTAATGCTCATGGTGGTGTTAGATTGATGGTTGGAGGTTTTTTCCAACCAGAACAATCCTATGATTTAATAACTGCCTTGTTGCAACCCACCCAACTCAGCTTCATCCAAAAACCTCATCACTGATGTACTTTTCACCATGTTTGGTCAATCATCCTCTCCTCCAACCATGGAAGGAAGCACCTCTCTGCTGAAAGCAAAATACAGAGAGTAGGGTGAATCATAATTAAGACCACTGAGCAGATCCCTGGCCATGCTAAGACCAGAGCTCCCACAATTTAAATCAGAACATGCTGTGGTTTAAATTCAGTTCCAGACAAGCCCTTTCCAACATAAATCATGGTCTGAGTCATACTAGACTGTGTTGTTTTTTCTTTTCTTTCTTTCCCTCCTTGCAGATGGTCAAACCTCTTTACTCATGCCTGAGCCTTCCCAAGCACAGTCTGGGACTTGTGGAACAGTTTACAAGTGGAGTAGGCAGAAAGATTGTCTCTTATTTACGTCAGTGTTGAGACTGGAGGGCAAGGGTTTTAAAGTGTGGATGGATCAAGGCAACCTCCTCAGTGGCTGAGGTATCATAAGCAGCTGTGTGTTATAAGCAGGGAAAACATTGGGGGTGTCTCTTGCTGGGTGGCCTTATAACATCTGGGTTTGGAGGGATGAATCAGGAGTAGAGGGAAACCCAGTTTTGGGATGAGGTGATAGGCAGAGCTGGATGATCCAGGAACTCTGCTCTGCTGAACTCCTTGCTGTGGTGCCTTCTGATTTCAGTCTAATTTGACTCTGATTTCAGTGATGCACCATGAAGATAATAATAATGGCAGACAGATTGTTCCGGGGACCAGTTTGGACCAGGTTACCTTGTATTATGGCCATATTGTCCTCGCCACGGCTCCTAGACCATGCAGCCCACGCTGCCTCAATTCCACCTTGGATGTAGGGCTGGAATTCAAGCGTGGTTTATGCAGTTGTTGGAAATTGTTACTTCCCCAGCAGACTGCTTCATTTGCTCCAATGATCCCATGGCCAGACTAATCCCATGGTCAGGGAAATGGACTCCAGCTCAAAGCAGGGCGTGAATCAGCATGGTAATGAAGAAATATCCTAACTGATTGCTCCAAACCATCTCCAGAGATCATAGAATCACAGAATGCCTTGAGTTGGAAGGGAGCTTAAAGATCATCTAGTTCCAACCCCTCTGTCATGGGCAGGGACACTTCCCACTAGACCAAGTTGCTCAAAACCTCATCCAGCCTGATCTTAAACACTTCCAGAAATGTGCTCTCTCTTTCTCTTTAGCACACAGAGAAAGTCAAGAGGGTCAGCCTAGGTGCATCATGGAACATATTAGGACAGAAAGTCAGGAAAGAAAGGTCTGGAATGAAAAGAAAAGAAAAATACATACAGTGTGGTAGCCTGGTCAGTCTCCTCCAGCATGTTCCTAAAGTAATCTCCTGTGTCTGGTTTGCACAGTTAGTATTTCTAAAGTGATAGTCACCTTCCTAATGCTGCAGAGCCATCAGCCAGGTAACCCTTCCAGCAAAAGCCTGCAATGCTCTTCTATACCTGGACTGGATTAAGGGTAAGATGGCTCCTCCTGAGACTGCAGAACCAGTAGCTGCAGTGCTCAAGCCACTGACACATAATAATATCACTTAATAATGAAGAGATGGGTGTCTGGAGGTCAAAGACCATAGCTATGTGTTCATGGAAATACAGAATGGTTTCGGTTGGAAAGGATAATAAAGATCAACAGGTTCCAACCCCTTTGCCATGGGTAAGGACACCTTCTAGTAGGTCAGATTCTCAAAGCCCATCCAACCTGGCCTTGAACACTTCCAGGGATGCGACATCCATGACTTCTCTGGGCAACCTTTTCCAGTGTCTCACTATCCCCACAGTAGAGAATTTATCTAATCTAAGTCTATCCTCCTTCAGTTTCAAACCATGACTTCTTGTCCTGTCACTATGATGATCTTGAAGGTCTCTTCCAACCTGGTCTATTCTATTCTATTCTATTCTATTCTATTCTAGTCTAGTCTAGTCTAGTCTAGTCTAGTCTAGTCTAGTCTAGTCTAGTCTAGTCTAGTCTGTTCTATCCTGTTCTATTCTATTCTATTCTATTCTATTCTATTCTATTCTATTCTATTCTATTCTATTCTATTCTATTCTATTCTATGCTCTGATAAAGAATCGTAGAATTGTTAGGGTTGGAAGGGAGCTCAGGGATCGGCTCGTTCAGCCCTCCCCCTGCCATGGGCAGGGACACCTCACACTAGAGCAGGCTGGCCAAAGCCACATCCAACCTGGCTTTAAAAACCTCCAGAGATGAGGCTTCCACCACCTCCCTGGGCAACCTCTTCCAGTGTCTCACCACCCTTACAGTGAAGAACTTCTTCCTAACATCCAATCTAAATCTACCCATTTCTAATTTTGCTCCATTCCCCCTAGTCTGTCTCCCTGACACCCTAAAAGACCCTCCCCAGCTTTCTTGTAGGCCCCTGTAGAACACCTTTAGGTACCAGAAGACTACAATAAGGTCTCACTGGAGCCTTCTCTTCCCCAGGCTGAACACCCCAAGTCTCTCATCCTGTCCTCACAGAGGAGGTGTCCCAGCTCCCTTTATTCACATGGTTTAAACTGCTGGGTAAAATGCAAATCTCCCACATCAGGTAAAAATGGCATCAGACCAAATCCATCCTGCAGTTCTCACCTGATGAGAGCAGCCAGGACCACAAGAAAAAGCACCAGGGCAAATATCATCATTACTCCCAACATTATGACTGCAGGCTCAATCCCTGTGCAGAGAAGGGAAAAAGCATCAATGAATTAGAAAATCCCTTTGATTCAGGCAATCATATGGAAAGTATCAAACCATTAGGCTACAGAGGCAAATATTCAGCCAGGAGAATGCTAGAGGACAATTTTGAGGCCATGCTAAATTCTGCATACCCAAATGCTTACTGACTTTATTTTCATGAGACTGAAACTAATTATTTAATTCCATGCATATTTTATATTTGTTTTTTTCTATACCAGACTTAAAGCCTTGGATCAGTGGAAAAAAAATAGTTCTTATTCAAGGAGATAAAGACTGAACTCCCAGGGAAGAATTACATTTCAGAGGCACCTTCTTCGAAGGTCATAGCTTCGGAGGAGTAGTTGATCTTCTTCTCTCCAGGAGCTGCAATGCTGAGAAATCTTTGTCATGTGGTACCAAAATGATGGCCAATGTGAGTGACCAGCTGGGATCTTGCATTCCCTGCTAAAAATCCTGATGTTGAAAAGAGCAGGGGAGGAGGAGGAGGAGGTTGTTGATGTTTGGGTTGGAAGGGACCTCAATCGAGTACCAAGTCCCCTTCCATGGGCACATCCTTAAATACAACCCAGCTTGGAGAAGTTTGAGTTGATAGAAGGTTCATAACTCTGTCACACTTGGACCTAAACCACAGGCCTTGCTGCAAGCACTGAAACCTTCCCAGTGAAAGCAGCAGTCATTTTCAATGGTTTTCTGTGTAGGAAGAGACAGAGTGTTTTAGCTCAGATTTTTATGCTGGAGTTGAATTTTCTTTCTGCTTCAACACAAGGACCCAAACCCTGATTATCCTCACACTTACACTGGAATGGGTTACTAGTTGTGGATGCCTCATCCCTGAAAGTGTTCAAGGCCAGGCTGGATGGAGCTCTGAGCCAACTGGTCTAGTGGGGGTTGGACTGCATGGAGTGGTTGGACTAGATGACTTTGAAAAGTCCCTTACAACTCAAAATATTCTATGATTCTAGTGAAAGATGATCTTTAAGGGTCCCTTACAGGCCAAAATGCCACACCTTGAGTATTGTGTCCAGTTTTGGGCACCTCAATACAAGAGAGATGTGGAGGTGCTGGAGCCAGTGTAGAAGAGGGCAACGAAGCTGGGGAAGGGTCTGGAGAACAAATCTGATGGGGAGTGACTGAGGGAGCTGTGCATGGTTAGTTTGGAGAAGAGGAGGCAGAGGGGGGACCTCATTGCTGTTGACAGCTACCTGAAAGGACATTGTGATGAGGCTGCTGCTGGTCTCTTCTCACAGGTATTTGGTGATAGAACAAGAGGCAATGGCCTCAAGCTGCCACTGGGTAGGTTTAGACTGGACATTAGGAAAAGGTTTTTTTCCCATCAAGAGTGGTCAGGCACTGCAATGTGCTGGGCAGGGAGGCAGTTTTGTTCCCAGCCCTGGATGTGTTTCAAAGTGGTTTGGATGTGGTGCTTGGGAATATGGTTTAGGGGTGAACCTTGTGGAGTAGGGTTCTGGGTTGGACTAGGTGATCCTGAGGGTCTTTTTTTCCAATCTGAATCTTTCTGTGATTCTGTGACCTTCAAGGGTCCCTTGCAAACCAAGTTATTCTATGATTTTAGTAAAAGATGACCTAGAAAGGTACCTTCCAACACAAAACGTTCTGCAATATTGTGGTGGGTTAATACCCTTTCTGAAAACAAAGAGGGGAATGCTTGTGAGCGCCTTGCCTTCCCTGCAGGGCGTTTTCCCCCTGGGAAACTGAGTCTGTTCCACTCCCCCTCCCTGCCCAGCTAGGGTATAAAAGGGAAGGCATTGGGGTCTTTAGATCTCCTTTTGGCTCCTGCCTCTCCTGGATGAGAGCTACTGCAGCTGCCCTCCTGCTCCTCTGCCATGTGGTCGGGCCTGATCCTTCTCCCTGCTGCCTCCGCGCCTCTTCAGAGAAAAACCTGGTTCTGTATTCTTCCTATTTGTCCCACTCCCATCCATCCTTGTTCCTTGCCCTTGTGAACCTTACCTGTTTTGAGATAGATATATTTTGGTTTGTTTTGGTTTACTTGTTTAAAGAAAAACTGTTTACCTCTCTACTTCCAAGCCGACTCCAAATTATTGTTTGGTGGATTTGCTCCTTTCCCTTTTTGCCCCTCTCTGTTGGGAAGGAGGAGGGGGAGCGGGGGAGAGATTCTCAGCCTTCCCCCCATCTGAGCTCCTAACTCCCAGTTAAGGCTCAAACCATCACAAATATTAATGAAAGATGACCTTCAAGGGTCCCTTCCTACTCAAAACATTCTATGGTTCTATGTTTAGAAGAAGGGACAAAAATGGAGAAAAGGAGATGACTGTGGGGATATTGGTCATACGTAAGCATGTTGTCCATTTTTCCAGCCAACCCCTGTGCCTGATCATCACAGTATCACAGTACCACAGTATGACTAAGGTTGGAAGAGACCTTGAAGATCATCAAGTCCAGCCTGTAACCACAGACCTCATGACTAGACCATGGCACCAAGTGCCACATCCAGTTCCCTCTTGAACACCTCCAGGGATGGTGACTCCACCACCTCCCTGGGCAGCCCATTCCAATGGCGAATCACTCTCTCAGTGAAGAACTTTCTCCTCACCTTGAGCCTAAACTTTCCCTGGCGCAGCTTGAGACTGTGTCCCCTTGTTGTGGTGCTGGTTGCTAGGGAGAAGAGGCCAACCCCTTCCTGGCTACAACCACCTTTCAGGTAGTTGTAGAAAGCAATGAGGTCGCCCCTGAGCCTCCTCTTCTCCAGGCTAAACAGCCCCAGCTCCCTCAGCCTCTCCTCATAGGGCTTGTGCTCAAGGCCTCTCCCCAGCCTTGTTGCCCTTCTCTGGACACGTTCAAGTGTCTTGATGTCCTTCTTAAACTGAGGGGCCCAGAACTGGACACAGGACTCAAGGTGTGGCCTAACCAGTGCTGAGTACAGGGGCACAATGACTTCCTTGCTCCTGCTGGCCACACTATTCCTAATGCAGGCCAGGATGCCATTGGCCTTCTTGGCCACCTGGGCACACTGCTGGCTCATGTTCAGGCAGCTGTCGATCAGCACCCCCAGGTCCCTCTCTATTTGGCTGCTCTCCAGCCACTCCGACCCCAGCCTGTAGCTCTGCATGGGGTTGTTGTGGCCAAAGTGCAGCACCCGGCACTTGGACTTGTTGAATGCAAGTCTAGAGACCTGCAGCTGTAGAGACCAAAGGGTTGGAAAAATGGCTATGAGGGAATCATAGGTTTGGACCATCTGCCAGAAGATGCATTTGTGTGTCTGCTGGAGCTGGGGTGGTGAGATCTGATACCAGCTTGGACAATGATTAAGTGCTGCATAAGAACAGGATCAGGAGTTTTGGGCTCCTCAGTTCAAGAGAGATAAGGAAGTACTGAAGGGAGTCCAGCAGAGGCTATGAAGGTGTTGAGGGAACTGGAGCATCTCTCTGATGAGGAAAGTCTGAAAGACTTGGGGCTGTTTAGCCTGGAGAAGCCAAGAGCATATCTTCTCAATGCTTATCAATAGCTAAAGGGCAGCCAAGAGGATGAGGCCAGTTTAGTGATGCTCAGTGACAGGACAAGAGTCAACAGTCCTTTGAAAGTGCTGGAGCACTGGATCAGGCTGCCCAGAGAGGTGGTGGAGTCTCCTTCTCTGGAGTGATTCCAAAATTGCCTGGACACAATCCTGTGAAACTTGCTCTGCTTTAGAAGAGGGGCTGGACTAGATGATGCTCAGAGGTGCCTTCCAACCCCTACCATTCTCCGATTGTGACATCAAACCATATCTTGGCAATACTGGCTATGGGTAATGCAACCATATTGGTCTCCAGCGTGTGTTACACTGCTTGTGACTGGTTGTGTGTGCAGTGTGTATCTATTCATGATCTGGGAGCACCTGCTGGTAGACCTGGGGTCAGGAACAACATCAGCCTGGCAGCCCTCTCCCTGGAGGTGTTCAAAGCCAGTTTGAGCAATCTGACTGAGCAGCTTGATCTAGTGGATGGTGTCTTTGCCCATGGCAGGGGTTGGAACTAGATTATCTTCATGTTCTCTACCAACCCAAACAACTCTGTGAATCTATGAACTTCACATCCCATCTGCCCTCTCAACCCTAACTCTATGCATTGCATGGATTTAATTCTAGTCATAAACTCCAGGCTCTAAAATATCAGTCATAAACAATAAATTACCACTTACCTGACAAATGCCTGCAGCTTTATGCTTTTGCAAAGGTGAGAACATAAAACCTGATCTTTCTAAAAATCAGGGAGATTTTTCCATAGCCAGCACTGAGATGCTAAATTGCTGCACTGCTCCTAGTAGCAGTGTGAAATTAGATCTATGGTTGCATTATATTTGTCTCTTCTATAGTTTGCTAGCTGCTGCAAGATCAATGCATCTCCAATTTCCATGGAGAGACACTGATTTAAACCAGCTATGGCAGAGCCAAGGGGTATGTTTTTCTCAGCTGCTGCATGAAATATTCTGTAGATGTGGTTAATTTTGTCTGTTTAAGTCATATCCTGGAGCAGTAGGAGTAAATGCTTGCCATTGTAAGTAAATATGTCAAGTGGAGGCTAAATATCTTACCCTGAGATTTTTGGTTTCCCTGAGGGCATTAAATTGCACCACAAAGGCCTCAAATTAAAAATAATAAATACAACCAGTGCTTGGTCTTGCAAATCCAGGAAGCAACAGAGATATCTCTGCCTCTAAGTCCTTAATTCACCACCTCTGTGGTCTACAGCAACTCCAATTATTTTTGAGCAATGATGATCATCTTTTCCTGATGAGGTGAGCTCTGATGATCCTTAAAGCTGCACAGCTACCTGGGTAAAGAAGCTGGAGTAAACCAGGAGAGGGGATGAGAGTATGTGCTGTAGGGCTGCAATCTTAGGCTATCTTCAGTGCAAATCCTCTTAATGCCCTGCCCTCTCAGAAAGACACAGCGCTGGCTCAAGCCTCTAGCATATATTGATTGCTATCAGAATAGCCAGATCTTAGAATCATAGAATTGATCTGGTTGCAAAAAGACTCCCAAGATCATCAAGTCCTCACTTGGAATGTTACATATGGAGGTGGTCAGAAGGAGACTTGATAGGGTGCTTGGTTGCATGGTTTAGTTGATTAGGTATTGTTAGATGGTAGGTTGGACACGATGATCTTGAAGATCTCTCCCAACCTGGTCTATTCTATTCTATTCTATTCTATTCTATTCTATTCTATTCTATTCTATTCTATTCTATTCTATTCTATCTATCCTATCCTATCCTATCCTATCCTATCCTATCCTATCCTACTCCACTCCACTCCCTCCACTCCACTCCACATCCTGTTCTGGGCTCCCCAGTTCAAGAGGGACAAGGATCTGATGGAGAGAGTCCAACATAGGCTGCAAGGATGATTGAGGGATTGGAGCACTGCCTTATGAGGAGAGGCTAAGAGCCCTGGGGCTGTTTAGTCTGGAGAAGAGAAAACTGAGAGGTGGTATAATAAATGTCTATAAATATCTGAGGGTTGAGGGTCAAGAGGAAGGAAGAGTGAGCCTCTTCTTACTTGTGCCCTGTGACAAGGGCACAAGGGGCAACGGATGTGAACTGCAGCACAGGAAGTTCCACCTCAACATGAGGAAGAACTTCTTTATCAGGGTCACAGAGCACTGGGACAGGCTCCCCAGAGAGGTTGAGGAGTCTCTGCAGACTTTGAAGCCCCATCTGCATGCATTCCTCTGTGACCTGTGCTAGATTCTATGGTCCTGCTATGGCAGGGGTGGACTCAATGATCTTCAGAGGTCCCTTCCAACCCCTAACATCCTGTGATCCTGTGATCCTGAGAGTCCAATCATCACCATGGTGATGGTCCAAAGACCACCATGGTCATTAAACCATGTTTTAAAGTGCCATGTTCACATCTTTTTCACCTCCAGGAACAGTGAATCCACCAACTGCTTGGGCAACCTGTTCCAATGTTGACTGTTAGACCTGGAAAACTCCTTCCAGCACAAACCAATGGCAATAGTCTTACTGACCTAACAAGCAATAAGGAATTGTGAAGTACTGCATCCAGGTCTGGAGCCCTCAATATTGGAAGGATGTGGCCCTGATGGAGCAGGTCCAGAGAAGGGCGACAAAAATGGTCAGGGGGTTGGAGCAGCTCTGCTAGAAGGACAGGCTGAGGGAGCTGGGGGTGTTCAGCCTGGAGAAGAGAAGGCTCTGGGGAGATCTGATAGCAACCTTCCAGTACCTGAAGGTGGCTACAAGAAGGCCTGTGGTGATAGGATGAGTGGCAATGGCTTCAAACTAGAGAAGAACAGATTTAGATTGGATGTTAGGAACAGGTTGTTTACTATGAGGGTGGTGGAACACTGGAACAGGTTGCCCAGGGAGGTGGTTGAGGCCCCATCCCTGGAGATATACAAGGCTTTGCAAGGCTCGACAGGGCTCTGGGCAACCTGATCTAGTTGAGGATTTCCCTGCTGACTGCAGAGGGGTATGGACTAGATGACCTTTGGAGGTCCCTTCCAACCCAGACCATTCTCTGATTCTATGATTCTATCTCTCTTTACAGCTCCCTGAGAGGAGGCTGTAGTGAAGTGGGGGTTGATCTTTTCTCCCAGGAATCAAGTAATAGAATGAAAGGAAATGGCCTCAAGTTGTGCCAGGGGAGATTTAAGTTGGATATTAGGGAAAAAAACAAACCACAAAACCACAAAACCAAACATTTACTTAAAGGGTGCTCAGGCATCGGAAAAGGCTGACTAGGGAAGTGGTGTGCAGTCACCATCCCTGGAGATCATAGAATCAGACAGGGTTGGAAAGGACCACAAGGATCATCTAGTTTCAACCCCCGGCCATGGCCAGGGACACCCCACACTAGATCAGGCTGGACAGAGCCTCATCCAGCCTGGTCTTAAACACCTCCAGGGACGGGGCCCCAACCACCTCCCTGGATAACCCATTCCAGGGCCTCACCACTCTCACAGTGAAGAACTTCCTCCTCATGTCCAGTCTGAATCTTCCCACCTCCAGCTTCATTGCATTCCCCCTAGTCCTATCACTACCTGCTATCCTAATGTTCAAAGAACATGTAGCTGTGGCACTTCAGCACATAGTTTAATGGCCATGGTGGTGTTGGGTTGATGGTTGGATTTGAGGATCTTAGAGGTCTTTTCCAACCCTAATAATTCTATGATTCTATAAACAGTGTGGTCTCTTTATAGGATTGCCATTACAAACAATGATGATGACTGGTCATATTTATATGAATTTTTTGATTTTAGGGTTTTCTCTTTGGGATGCTCTCCCCTGGAGTAAAAGAAAGGATGAGATAAATAAGAAACATGGACACAATGCCATTTGACCTTGTTTTCATATTTTTTTTAACTTTCTTACCTCCATTGCAGAGAACATCTGGATCAAACCAGCAGCTGGAGTCTGGCTTGGGTGGAGCTCCACTGGGAAAGTGGATGGCCCAGTCTAAGGACTTCACAGAGTCTGAAGACATGTCCAGCAAGTGGGTTGGGAAGAGCTGGTTCCCACGACCATCTGTGTCCAGTATCACATAGTTGCTCATCCTCTTCCCACAGTTGTCTGTCTGAATCCAGTTATTAAACCCAGGGAAACTGATGTTTTTGTGTGCTCAGCTATGTCAAATCCTGAGACTCTGGCTCCATTCCTCCGAGCACTGTCTATGGCCATTGCCATGAAGTAAATGGAATCATAGATTGTGCCAAAGAGTGGAGAAACCTAAAAACAGAGGAGAAATTGTGGTCAGGATACGCTGTTGCCAACCTCGAGTTGGAGATCAGAATCACAGAAACATTCAGGTTGGAAAAGACCCTCAGGATCACCAAGTCCAACTCAGAACCCTACTCTGCAAGGGTCACCCCTAAACCATATCCCCAAGCACCACATCCAGCCTTCATACACATCCATGGTTGGTGACTCAAGCACCTCCCTGCCCAGCACATTCCAGTGCCTGACCACTCTTGCTGGGAAATTTTTTTCCTAATGTCCAGTTGTGCTAGGTTAAGCCCAGCCCAGGAGGTGGGTGCGCTGAGAAGAACCTAGCCTCAGGTGGACAAAGAAACATAACCAAGGTGGGCAGAGAGACAAACCCCCCTAGCAGGGGGAGGGGTCCCTGGGTCAAAGTCTATTCCACTCCCACTTCCTGTCCTCACTTTTATTTAAAAGGAAGCCATTCCCTGCCTCACTCTCTTCTCTTGCCCTTGCCTCTCTGACATCCTGCTCTTGTTACCACATGGTGGGGCTTGTTCCATGCTATTCCAGACTCCTAAGGCACTGCATGTAAGGAGAATCCGTCTTGCATCCAGAGAATCCTTTGCCAGCTGTGACTGGTTTTGCATATATTTTTATTTACCCTTTCCCCTTATACCTTTGCAGCCTACCTTTTATTCAAATACCTTTTATATGTTGATAAAGTTACCTTTTTACTTCCAAATTGATTCAAGCCTGTTTCTTTTGTAATTTTACCTCTCTTTTCTCCTCCTGCCTAATTTGCTTTTTCCCTACTGGGAAAAAAGGGGAGAGGGGAGGCTACCTAAATGTGTTACAGTTTGGGCCTTCGGGCTAGCAGGAAGGCTTAAACCAAAACACCACTGTAAACCTACCCAGTGGCAGCTTGAGGCCATTCCCTCTTGTTCTATCACTAATTACCTGTGAGAAGAGACCAGCAGCAGCCTCTCCACAACATCCTTTCAGCTAGTTGCAGACACCAATGAGGTCTCCTCTCAGCCTCGTCTTTTTCAAGTTAAACAGCCCCAGCTGTGACAAAAATGTCTCACTGGCTAGGCTGTAAACTCAAGAACTGAGACAGTTGAGCACCAAGGTTCAGTGAGTAATGGGTTTGAAGGCTGTTCTGGATGACTCAATATGTGTGGAACTTTGAATATCTTTCTTGTCTAATGGATGGTACCCAAAATAAAATTTCAAACTATTTATAAGACCATGTAAAATTGTATCATCACAGGAAGAGCCAAGTCCCTGAGCCTGATGCTCAGCTGGCATTTTATCACAACCTGCCTCAGAGCACTCCACTAAAACATCTTCCACAAACAGAAGATCAAAGGCAGAGACTTGTGTCTCTACCCAGGTAGGAAAAGTGTCATGCCCAAAGGATCTGCCCCGTCAGTCAGAACATTCTATGTTCCTAGGATGTGAAAATCACAAGGCAGTGCCACAGCAAACTCCTTCTCTGGGTATCAGAGCCTTTTCTCCTTGCATTTCTCCCTTCCATGCCAGAGTTGTTTTAGGAACCCATCACAGACTTCAAAGAATTTCAGGGGTTGGAAGGGACCTCCAGGAATCATCAAGACCAACACCCCCGCCAAAGTAGGACCAGCTAAGGCAGATCTCAAAGGAACCCATCCAGAGAAGACTTTCCCCTCCCCTAATTCCACACATGGTGTTCCACAGCGGGTCGATGAGGAGAGATTATAGCCATAGACTTGTGATAAAATGAGAAGTGTGGTTGGGAGCCATAGAACTTGACATATGTGATGGGATTCATTGAGGTTTAGGTTGGATGTTAGGAAGAAATTCTTCACAGAAAGAGAGATTGACCATTGGAATGGGCTGCCCAGGGAGGTGGTGGAGTCACCATCACTGGAGGTGTTTAAAAAGAGATTGGATGAAGCACTTAGGCACTTAGTGCCATGGTTTAGTAGATTAATGGCCATGGTGGACTTAGGTTGACAGCTGGACTCGATGATCTTAGAGGTCCTTTCCAACCAAAACAATTCTGTGATATTCTATGATAGCAGAAATAGACACCTACAATGAAGAATCCTACACTCAATGTAGTTACCCTGGGCTCTTTTTATAATGAAGAGGAAGAAATGAATGCTTTGAGTACTGCGTCCAGTTCTGGAGCCCCTATTACAAGAGGGATATGGACATACTGGTACGTGTCCAGAGAAGGGTCACAAGGATGAGCAGAGGGCTGGAGCACCTCTCTTATGAGGACAGACTGCAGGAGTTGGGGCTGTTCAGTCTGGAAAAGAGAAGGCTCCGAGGTGACCTCATTGTGGCCTTCCAGTATCTGAAGGGGGCCTACAAGAAGGCTGGGGAGGGACTTCTCAGGATCTCAGGTAGTGACAGGACTAGGGGGAATGGAATGAAGCTGGAGGTGGGAAGATTCAGGCTGGACATGAGGAGGAAGTTCTTCACCATGAGAGTGGTGAAGCCCTGGAATGGGTTGTGCAGGGAGGTGGTTGAGGCCCCGTCCCTGGAGGTGTTTAAGACCAGGCTGGCTGAGGCTCTGGCCAGCCTGATCTAGTGTGGGGTGTCCCTGGCCATGGCAGGGGGTTGGAACTGGATGATCCTTGTGGTCCCTTCCAACCCTGACTGATACTATGATACTATGATATGATACTATGTAGATCTGATGAACCATGCCTTAAAAGCACTTGCATGTTTGTGCAAGATCATAGTTGGATTTGAGGGTTGGCTCAGCTGAATCCTGCATCACTTCACCAATATAATGTAATAATTGTCATGGATGCATTTCAGCGTGATCTGCTCTAGGTGATCCTGCTCTGGCAGGAGGGTTGGACTGGATGATCTTTCAAGGTCCCTTACAGCCCGTAACATTCTGTCATTCTGTGAATATGACAAATCCCCCAGTTCTTCTTGTAGGCAATAACTGAATTTTGTTATAGGCTTCTGGTGACATTTGGATAATTGAGCTGATAAAGAATAACTTTGACTATAGTGCCAAGAAGAAGAAGGCAGCAGTGATCCTGAGCGTTTTGCTCTAGAAGCATCCACTATTTCATTTTTCTGTTGCATCCCCACAGATTCTCAGGCACGTGGACACCTTATTTTGGTGTCTTACAAACTCTATGGACTTTTTCACCTTAGGAGAAAACTCTTAGCTTGGGTCTACAGCATTTAGAACACAGAAGGTTCCACCTCAACACGAGGAGACACTTCTTTATGGTGAGGGTGACAGAGTACTGGAAAAGGCTGCCCAGAGAGGTTGTGGAGTCTCCTTCTCTGGAGAGAGTCCAAATCTGCCGGGATGTGTTCCTGAGTCACCTGCCCTAGGTGATCCTACTTTGACAAGGGGGTTGGACTTGATCTCTGAAGGTCCCTTCCAAGCCCTAACATTCTGTGATGGCAAACAAAATCCAGGAGCTCCAGAGACAAGTCTTGAATTTGAAGTGTAGTCCTTCAGTTCAACCAACTGTTCCACTGCCAGACATGCAGGAGGAATAGTGTTTATTTCCAGAGGAATGTAGACCACATCTAACTTTCACCATGTTTTTCTCAAAACAAAAGCACACAATCTAGGTTGACTCTCCCCTGTACTTTATTACTATTGCTTGTCCCATATCTCCTGTTTCCAGGTCCCAGAAAAGCCCAAGAGAAAGAATATTTACCTGGGTTGCTTCCAAATCCCTGATTATTTCACCACTTTCTTTAGCTTCCCTGAATGCATGGTAGAAAGTCCTTTCTCCAGACTCCAGTGTGATAGTCAGTACAGCATCATAAGCTTCCTGGAGCTTGGTGTCATTATCAAAGATGTTGAAGGAGATGTTTTGGTAAGGAAGACTGTACAGCAAAGTGTCATATGGAATGAAGACATATCTTCCATCTGCTAGTCCCATTTCCAGAGCTTTTGTGAGTAAGGCAGCCTGTTCCTCCCCTCCAATGAGCATAGAATGCATGCACATCACTATAACTAAAACACAAGAATCACAGACAGTGTTGTTAATCCATGTGGGGTTTTCAGCACAAAATAGAATCATAGAATCATAGAATAGAATCGTAGAATCAGGTTGGAACAGACCTCAGAGATCACCAAGTGCGACCTATTACCCAATACCTAACACCTCCTGACAACTAAACCATGGCTCCCAGTGCCACATCCAATCCTTTTTTCAACACCTCCAGGGACAGTGACTCCACCACCTCCCTGGGCAGCACATCCCAATGGCAAATTACTCTCTCTGTGAAGAACTTTCTCTTCACCTCGAGCCTAAACTTTCCCCAGCACAGCTTGAGACTGTGTCCTCTTGTTCTGGTGCTGGTTGCCTGGGAAAACAGACCAACCCCCACCTGGCTACAACCTCCTTTCAGGAAGTTGTAGAGAGCAATTAAGACTCCCCTGAACCTCCAGGTTAAACAACCCCAGCTCCCTCAGCCTCTCCTCATAGGGCTTGTGCTCAAGACCTCTCACCAGCCTTGTTGCCCTTCTCTGGGCACGTTCAAGTGTCTCAATGCCCTTCTTAAATCGAGGAGCCCCTGTACCCCAGTAAAATAGCTGTATCAGGTCAGACTCTAATGGTCCCCCATCAATCTTACATGCTGAGGAAGTTGGGGGCTGCACCAGTTTTGCTTAGCAGCATCTATCAAAAGGAGGCTGTGAGTATTTACTGTTCTTGAAGTCACACAAAAGGAAGAGTGGAGAGAATTCTGACAGAGTGAAGCACAGGCCAATATGATAGGTGGTCATGGTGAGTGTTGTCATTGACTGAGAGACCCGAGCTTTGTGTGCCCTGAGCTGACAGACACCGTAAAGTCATCACTGCCCAAGATCCACCCAGACACCCTGCCGCCATATATACAGATTTTAGGTTGGGCACTGTGTTGTGTTTCAACCTCTGGTCCATGTTGGGCCATCCTAGGGTCTCTGTCTTTGCCTGCAAAATGCTGTGGGGCTATTGTCCCTGTTTATAGATCTGAAATAGAGATGCGTATGTTTCACAGGCTTTCCACTGGCCCTTCATAGAGACATAGAATGGTCCAGACCAGAAGGGACCTCCGAAAGTTGACCTCCCCCGGTCAACAGGGACATCCCCAACTAGATCAGGTTGCCCAGGCCCTCACTGAGTCTCACCTTGAATACCTCCAGGCAAGGGGCCTCAACAACATCCCTGGGCAACTTGTTCCGGTGTTCCACCATCCTCATAGTGAAGAACTTCTTCCTGATATCCAATCTAAATCTGCCTGTCCCTAGTTTGAAGCCATTGCTGCTCATCCTGACACTCCAGGCCTTTGTAAACAGTCTCTCTTCATTGTTTCTGTAGACTCTCTTCAGTTACTGGAAAGCTGTTACCAGGTCACCCCAGAGCCTCCTATTCTCCAGGCTGAACACCCCCAGCTCCCTCAGCCTGTCCTCATAGCAGAACTGCTCCAAACCCCTGATCATTTTTGTGGCCCTCCTCTGGACCTACTCCATCAGGTCCATGTCCTTCCTGTATTGAGAGCTCCAGACCTGTACACAGTATTCCAGGTGAAGTCTCACCAGAGCAGAGTAAAAGGTGACTGCCCACCACCTCCCTAGGCAGCCTTTTCCAATGCCTCACCACCCTTATAGTAAATGTTTTTGGTTGGTTGGTTGTTTTTTCATTCTATTACTTGATACTTGGGAGAAGACATCAACCCCCACTTCACTACAGCCTCCTTTCAGGGAGCTGTAGAGAGAGATAGAATCACAGAATCAGAGAATGGTCTGGGTTGGAAGGGACCTCCAAAGGTCATCTAGTCCAATCCCCCCTGCAGTCAGCAGGGAAATCCTCAACTAGATCAGGTTGCACAGAGCCCTTTCAAGCCTCACCTTGAATATCTCCAGGGATGGGGCCTCAACCACCTCCCTGGGCAACCTGTTCCAGTGTTCCACCACCCTCATAGTAAACAACCTGTTCCTAACATCCAATCTAAATCTGCATTTCTCTACTTTGAAGCCATTGCCCCTCATCCTATCACCACGGACCTTCTTGTAGCCCCCTTCAGGTACTGGAGGGCTGTTATCAGGTCTCCCCAGAGCCTTCTCTTCTCCAGGCTGAACACCCCCAGCTCCCTCAGCCTGTCCTCATAGCAGAGCTGCTCCAACCCCATGATCATCTTCATGGCCCTCCTCTGGACCCTCTCCATGAGGTCCGTGTCCTTCTTATATTGAAGACTCCGGACCTGTACACAGCATTCCAGGTGAGGTCTCATCAGAGCACAGTAAAAAAGAAAGGAAGCTCTCATAAAAGCTTCATGAAAGCAAGCTCTCATGATCTTTCATCCAACACACCATTTCAAAGCTCAGTCAGTGAGAGGATCAAAGTAGGGGAATAATGAGAAGGGGAGTTGCAAAGGAGACCTGCCTGCTACTAAATCAGGAGGGAGCAGGACCATGAGGGGAGTTGTGGTCTTTCCATGGAAGACAAAAAATAATCCTTGATAAAGTAGAAGCTGAACAAGAGCATTTTCAGGTTGCTGAATTACAGGAAAAGAATGAGTGTTTCTAGGCAGTAATCCATCTCATACTATAGCAGAGGGCTTAAGATGGTCAGATGAACCACATCTGAGGAGGAACTGGTTATCTCCACTAGTTATGAATGGAGCCCCTCAACTCTAAGACACATGGAGAGGTGTGGTGGTGATGAGAAGAACCCACTCAAGGACTTGAGCATAGATTTGAGCACTGACAAAACTCCAAATTGGGCAGCACCTTGCTAACCTCTCTAGTCTTTGGTATAGAAGCCAGAGTCTTAGCTCACCCTCTTTTGGATTCACAGTGCTGACTGCAGAGGTGTACATGCAGGACCAGAGCTCCATCCCAGACTTCCTACCGGGGCTCTGAACCAGCAAAATAACACTTTTTTTTGGCTCACATTTTTCTGAAGATGAAAAAGATCATTCTTTACTCTGTGCTGTACATCAACAGGAGCCCTTCCACTGCTTTAGTATGTGATGTACATTGCTGGATTTCACTTCTGACACCTTCACTGGACACAGCATCCAAGTATGAGATATCTGATAATCCATAATCCAAACCACCACAAACATAAAACCTTTCAGTAAACTCCTCCTTACACAATATCACAGTATCACAGTATCGCTAAGGTTGGAAGAGACCTCAAAGATCATAGAGTCCAACCTGTCACCACAGACTCATGACTAGACCATGGCACCAAGTGCCACGTCCAGTCCCCTCTTGAACACCTCTAGGGACGGTGACTCCACCACCTCCCTGGGCAGCACATTCCAATGGCGAATCACTCTCTCAGTGAAGAACTTTCTCCTCACCTCCAGCCTAAACTTCCCCTGGCACATCTTGAGACTGTGTCCTCTTGTTCTGGTGCTGGTTGCTAGAAAGAAGAGACCAACCTCTTCCTGGCTACAACCATCTTAGTTGTAGAGAGCAATGAGGTCTCCCCTGAGCCTCCTCTTCTCCAGGCTAAACAACCCCAGCTCCCTCAGCCTCTCCTCACAGGGCTGTGCTCAAGGCATCTCCCCAACCTCGTTGCCCTTCTCTGGACACATTCAAGTGTCTCGATGTCCTTCTTAAACTGAGGGGCCCAGAACTGGACACAGGACTCAAGGTGAGTACTGAGGTGTCAGTACACTTGACAGGGGCAAGCACAGGCACTCAGCTATTAAATACAACTTCTTCAAATGAGCTATACCCAATCCTTCAATATTCTAGAAGACTATTTTGCCTTATCTCCACCACATATAAAATGCTCAATATTCTTTTTCTTATAGTCCTGGCTCCACTTGGGTCAGACATAAAATTTCTTCTTGACTTAAATGATTTCAAACTGTCACTGGCTGAGTTATGTCTATTGGATACCAATGCAGCCCTACCCTGGAGAAAACAAAAAGGAAAGGAATGAGACTCAAAGCACTTACTTTTAATGCCATCAACTTCTTTAATCTCATTCCAGGTGTCTTCAATGTCTTTTCCTCCTTTGTGTATGGATGTAACCATGCCCACAGGAAGGCCCTGGTTCCTGAGTGCGCTTGCTAACTTGTTGGCAGTGTCCCTCCAAATATCATCATTGGAAGCAATGATGCCAACATGAGCCCAGCTAAAGTACTTCATTACTGTAAACAAAACTTGGGCTGGAGAAGGCAGGGTCCTTGCAAATGTAGGGTGATGGATGGTGGAATCCAGTCCGTAATTGACACACATCCACGAGAAGACAGCTTTATTCCAGTGTTCTCCTAAAAAGTGAGGCCATCTCACAGAATCCAGGGTTCAGAGGGCCTATGAAAGCTGAAGAGAGCTTCCCAAAGTCAAAGAACCTAAGCAGAGCTCTTGGTGTCTCACATTCTTCTCGCAGAACCACATAATCCAGCCTGTGGCCGATATCTAGTGAAGGATCTTTGCTTATTCGTTCCACTGCTAACCTGGCAGCCACATGGGGAAAGGCTTTGGAAAAGAAGGGATCACAGTCCCAGGGCCCAAGCACGCCAATTTTAAAAACAGAAGAATATACTGGAGAGCAAAGTAGGTTAATTCCCAACAGCAGCCAGCAGAGAGCCTGAAAAAATGTCATGAATGAATTTCCAGTGTTGAACTGATGCAATCTCATCTGCCTTGGCAGCACCCAGAGCAAGCAGTGAGGACACCGCAGGAGAAACAACATTTTCTTACAGGTGGGCAGGTCCTCAGGAAGCCAAGCAGTGCACTACCAGATGCTGAAAGAAAGGAGATTATGTTTACCTTCCTGTATCTGTTCAGTGCAGGCAGATAACAGCTGAGTCAGCCCAAATCACACAACGCTGCTCAAGGTGCAAGGCTATGAGCTACCAAAACCTTCTTGTCCTACCACTTGTTACTAGAGAGACCAACCCCTACTTCACAACATCCTCCTTTCAGGTAGTTGTAGAGAGCAATAAGGTCTGTCCTCAGCCTCCTATTCTCCAGGTTAAACACCCCCAGTTCCCTCAGCTGCTCCTTAGAAGACCTGATCTCCAGACCCATCACCAGCTCTGCTGCCCTTCTCTGGACATTCTCCAGCACCTCAATGTCTTTCCTGTAATGAGGGTCTCCAAACTTCAACCAGCAGTTGAGATGCGGTTTATCACTGCTGCGTACAGGGGCATGATCACTTCCCTTCTCCTGCTGGCCACACTATTCCTGGTCCAAGCCAGGATACTGTTGGCCTTCTTGGCTACCCAAGCACACTGCTGGCTCATGTTCAGCTGGCCGTCAACCAACACCCTCAGGTCTTTCTGTGCCAGGCAGCTTCCCAGCCACTCTGCCCCAAGCCTGTGGCATTGCATGGGGATAATTGCCAAACCACAACAACAGACACACATGGAAGAAAACAAAAAGGTGAAAAAGGCTCAGCCAGCATCTTTGACCAATCCAGAATGGAATGGAATGGAATAGAATAGAATAGAATAGAATAGAATAGAATAGAATAGAATAGAATAGAATAGAATAGAAGTAGGATAGAGTAGAATAGAATAAACCAGGTTGGAAGAGACCTTCATGGTCATCGTGTCCAACCTATTATCCAACACCACCTAATCAACTAAACCATGGCACCAAGCACCCCATCAAGTCTCCTCCTGAATGCCTCCAATGATGGCGACTCCACCACCTCCCTGGGCAGCCCATTCCAATGGGCAATCACTCTCTCTGTGTAGAATTTCTTCCTAACCTCCAGCCTAAACTTCCCCTGGCACAGCTTGAGACTGTCCTGTTGTTCCGGTGCTGGTTGCCTGGGAGAAGAGACCAACCTCTGCCTGTCTACAACCTCCCTTCAGGTAGTTATAGAGAGCAATAAGGTGTCCCCTGAGCCTCCTCTTCTCAGTGAGTTTGGAATATGAATCAGAGCAGATAGAAACACAAATACACTCACCTACAGACACATATATACCTCTGTTTGGAGATCCTTATGGATGGCCACATCATCTTAACACTTTCTGAAAAGGTTTTTCAAGGACAATTCACAGCAGCGTGTCTCAAACCTGGCAAAAAGAAAGGAGATAGCAAAATGAGCAAAAAAGGAGGATTATGATTTGAATTTAGATACAGAACTGGTAAATAACTTCTGAGGGAAAAGCTTGGCTTAAAATACTCTTGGTTAGAGACCAGAAGCCGTAGGGATTTGGGGCATAACAACCTTACCCTTCACAGCCAGAAACAGAAACTGCAAACCCACCACAGTGTCCCTGCCTTCCACAGTGTCACCCTGTGGCTTAGAAAATGTGCTGATCCAAGCAGGTTTGTGCTCTAACAATAGCAGGTCCCTTACACCAGTTACCTGTTCAGCACTGGAGAGGTATTTTTACCCTGGATCCTCAGCCACGAGACGTGTGACCCAGAGCACTGCAATGCAGTGTTCTAAATGCACCTGAAGTCCACTAGCTTGATGGAGAGACACCTCCAGGAAAAGCCACCCACCAGCAAAGCAGCTTCTACTCACCAGTGGCTATCCTTGGATGCATGTCCCACCTCAAGGAGAGGTGATGCATGGCCAGCCTGCCCTGCAAGCATGCTTCAGTGCCTACCTCCTTTGGCTTCCTGCTTGCATGGGACACTCCAACTGCATGGGAGCTCTGGGACCATCCACACTGTGCCAAAAGTTCTCTTCCAACCAAAATGGTTCTATGATTCTAACATCTTCTTGTCCCTTTGGGTGAGGACCATCCTTCCCCTCTAGGGGTTCACAACTTGGGGTACATCCCTGCAAGCCCTTTGCTCCTCAATGATGGCCTTGAAGAGCTCCAAGGCTGCCTCACTCTGAACTGCCTCAATGCAGAGATGTGCTCATATCTAAGTAATTGTAGAGATGGCATCTTAAAGCTCTATCCTGGGATTAGTGGGATTTAGCTCCTGGGATCTGTCCCTGGAGAATAGCTCTGTAAGTCTCTCTGCAATGCAGCAGGGATAACTCCTCTTCTGCCCTGTCAGCAGCAGAGACAAAAGCTACTTTAGGTTTGGGGTATGTAGAATATTTGATTTGGGGCTTTACCATCCTGCTGATGTGCAATATTCCCCTTTTCCCCATTTCTTCCTTCCACTCATCATGACACACAGACAGCTTTTTATACTAGCATCAAAGTCTTATCGGTTATTTCCCTGGCTCCTCTTGGTATCTTCCTACAGCTGAGTCCTCCAATAACCCTCTCCACACATCTAGACACCTTCCTTCCCCAGTGGACTTGGCAATAAAACTGTCATCCCAAAAGACCTTAAATGTCCCCATGCCTGTCCTAGCCAGGGATCCCTTTGCAATAATTCAGCTGAAGCCACAGGACCAGCTCTTGTGGCCTAGAAGAAACCATTTGTAATTCAACCTTTTAGCAGAACTGACTACAAATGCATCATATAAATTATGGGCATCTTGTTGGTGTGTGCTCAGGAGCTGTTTCTCGTGACTAACATTCGAGGGAAAAGTCTTTCGGATGCAGTGGGAAGAGTGACTGTTTCCATTATTTCATTGATTTCCTACCATTCATCCATTTGCTTGCACAGCCCATACAGAATCAGAGAATCACAGAAGAATGGTTTGGGTTGGAAGGGACCTCCAAAGGTCATCTAGTCCAAGCTCCCTATAGTAAGCAGGGACATCTTCAGCTAGCTCAGGTTTCCCAGAGCTCTGTTGAGCCTCACCTTGAGTATCTCCAGGGATGGGGCCTCAATCACCTCCCTAGGCAACCTCTTCCAGGGTTCCACCACCCTCATAGTGAAGAACTTGTTCCAAACATCCAGTCTGAATCTCCTCTTCTCTAATTTCAAACCATTGCCCCTCATCCTATCACTACAGGCCTTTGGAAACAGTCCCTCTCCGGCCTTCTTGTAGGCCCCATTAAGGTATTAGAAGGCCACTTTAAGGTCTTCCCAGAGCCTTCTCTTCTCCAGTCTGAACAACCCCAGCTCCCTCAGCCTGTCCTCACAGCAGGGGTGTTCCAGCCCCCTCATCATTTTTGTGGCACTCCTCTGGACCAACTCCGTCAGGCCATATCTGAGAAGGTTCCTGAGGACTGGTAGAGCTGAAGATAGCTACCAGAAATTACCAAATAGGTTCACATTTGGTAAGCACCTAAGAGGAACACTGACATCAAACTCCAACTCAGGACACTGCTTTGTATGCTACTACTGCCTTAGGTTTTGGCAGTAGGTTTTAATCAAAGCATGAAATTAAAGAAAGCTCTTGCAGCTAGGAGTCTGATGGTTTGAATTGAACTGAAAAGGTTGATTTGTTCCTATACAAATGTACCACATCTCTTTCTATATATATCATATGCTCCCTACTGTCTCATTTCTTTTGGTACCAACAATGGCACTGCACCAAGGGTCAGTGGTCTCAAACTCTCATGAAGAAGCTGCTAAACTCCAGTGACACTTCTAGGGGACATCTATAGCATTAAAACCTCCTGTGTCAAAAAAAACCCAAAACACATGGCTCAGGAACCCAACAAGGAATTATATTATCAGAGAATTGTTTTGCTTGGAAGAGAACCTTTAAGACCAAGTTCAACTGCTAACCAAATACTGCCAGGTCACCACTAAACCTGATCTAGGTACGCCTGAGTCAGCATGGGGGTTGCAATCAATGATGGTCAGAGGTTCCTTTCAACCCCTATGATTCTATGATTCCATGTTTCCATGATTCTATGTTTCTATGATACCATGTGACTCTAAGTACCACATCTACATGTCTTTTTAATCCCTTCAGGGATGAGGACTACACCATTCTGGGCTAGAGGACCTCTCCTATGAGGACAGACTGAGAGAGTTGGGGCTATTCAGTCTGGAGAAGAAAAGGCTCTGAGGAGACCTTATTGTGTCCTTCCAGTATCTGAAGGGGCTACAATAAAGGTGGTGAGGGACATTTTAGGGTGTGAGGTAGTGATAGGACTCTCCTATATTCACTGGAGTGAGTGAGAGATGGCCACACTCACACAGCCACAACACTCCTCGTGGGAAGGCTGAGCCACAGCTCCATTGCTTCGCTTTAAATTTTCAGAGCAGAAGAGGGTGCTCTAGTCTCTCTCTCAGACCTCTTACAACAGCTTGGCCAGACAGCCTCCCAGGAGCTACTTCTCTGAGCAGCTCAAACATGCTGGAAATAAAATGTGTTCGGTAATGAATTGGAGGAACAAATTCAGAGGGTACCACTGAATGAATCCGAGGTGTCTGGAAAGCTTCTGCAGCCATCAAAGAGAAACAGGGAAAAGGGTTGGCTCCTCTTCTAATTCTGACTTTCCCTGCAGAAAAGTCTCATATCTCCACTGATTATGGAAAAAACTGAGGGAGAGCAGCATGCCAATGTTTGCATTTCTTCACGTCCTCTGAGCCTTAATTAAAAGATCCAGCCTTGGAGGATCTACCAGGTTCCCACGTCTATTATTCCAGCTCTTAATTACCCTCACCAATAAAAATACCCACTTAATGTCTAGTGTGTCTGGTTTCAGCTTCCTGCTACTGCTTCTCTCTCCACCTATGCCTGAGAAACAAAAAAAAAACCCAGGAAGCACAATAAATATCACCTCCCTTTAGTCATCTGCACACCATAATTAGCTTACATTCTAGTCAGCCTCTCAGAAAGAGAAGTAAACAGCTCCTCAAGGCTATAGAACAGAATATCAGGGTTTCATCCTTGCAGTTCTTTTTTCCCCCACATTCTTCCTCAATTTTCTTTCTCTTTGCTAATTAAACCCAGCATCCCAGAACCATAGAATTGTTAAGGTTGGAATGGACCTCAAGGATCATCCAGTTCCAACCCCCCTGACATGGCCAGCGACACCTCATACTACATCAGGCTACACAGAGCCACATCCAGCCTGGCCTTAAAAGCATCCAGGGATGAGGCTTCCACCACCTCCCTGGGCAACCTGTGCCAGTGTCTCACCACCCTCATGGGGAAGAACTTCTTCCTAACATCCAATCTGAAGCTAGCCATTAGTTTTGTTCCATTCCCCCTAGTCCTATCACTCCCTGACACCCTAAAAGTCCCTCCCCAGCTTTCTTGTAGCCCCCTTCAGATACTGTAAGGTCACAAGGAGGTCTCCTTGGAGCCTTCTCTTCTCCAGACTGAACAGCCCCAACTCTCTCAGTCTGTCCTCACAGGAGAGGAGCTCCAACCCTCTGATCATGCTCGTGGCTCTTCTCTGGACATGTTCCAGCACCTCCAGATCCTTCCTGTAATAGGGGCTCCAGAACTGGACACAGTACTCCAGGTGGGGTCTCACCAGAGTGGAGCAGAGGAGGAGAATCACCTCCCTCGACCTGCTGGCTATGCTTCTCTTGATGCAGCCCAGGATGTGATTGGCTTTCTGGGCTGCAAGTGCACACTGCTGGCTCATGTTGAGCTTCTCATCCACCAGCACATCCAAGTCCTATTCTTCAGGGCTGCTCTCAAGCCAGTCCCTGCCCAGCCTGTATTGGTGCTTGGGATTGCCCTGACCCAGATGCAGGACCTTGCACTTGGTCTTGTTGAACCTCATGAGGCTGTCATGGGCACAGCTCTCAGAATTACAGAATCAACCACGTTGGGGGACACCTCTGAGATCAAGTCCAACTGATCATCCAACCCCATCGAAGCAACTAAATCATGGCACTAAGTGCTTCATTCAGTCCCAAACACCTCCAGGGATGCTGACCTCACCACCTCCATGGGCAGCCCATTCCAATGGCCAATCTCTCTTTCTGTGAAGAAATCAAGCCTAAACTTCCCCTACAGAGCTTAAGACTGTGTACTCTTCTTCTGCTAGTCTTTAATGTTGAATATAGAGGAGATATGTAGGCTTGAGGCAGAATGCCTGGAAAGCCACCCTGTGGAAATGTGCTTTGGGGTATTAGTAAACAGCCAGCTGAAGATAAACTAGTTGTGTACCCAGGTGGCCAAGAAGGTCAATAACATCCTTGCCTGGATCAGCAATAGGTGGTCAGCAAGAGTAGACAGGTGTTTGTTCCCCTGTACCTAGCACTGGAGAGGCTGCGCCTCAAATCCTCAGTTCCATTTTGGGCCCCTCATTACAAGAAGGATATTGAGGTGCTGCAGAATGTTCAAAGAACTGCAATAAAGCTCTTGAAAGGTCTAGAACACAAGACTTGCATAGAGCAGCTGAGGGAAATGGAGTTGTTTAGCCTGGGGAAAAGGAAGTTCAGGGGGAGACCTTATCACTGTCTACAACTCCCTGAGAGGAGGCTGGAGCCAGGTGGGTGTTGGCTTCCTCACCCAAGGAACAAGGAATATAACAAGAGCAAATGGTCTTAAGTTGCAAGAGTGAAAGTTTAATTTGGGTATTAGGAATTATTTCGTACCTGACAGAGTTATCAAGACCTGGAAAATTTTGCCCATGGATATGATGGAGTCATCATCCTTGGAGGTATTTAAAAGCTGTGTAGATGTGGTGCTGAGGGGCATGGTTTAGTGGTGACTTGGCAGTTCTGATGATCTTAAAGGCCATCTGGCATCTGAAGGGGGCTACAATAAAGCTGGGGAGGGACTTTTTAGGCTGTCAGGTCGTGATATGACTAGGGGGAATGGAGCAAAAAGAAATGGGTAGATTCAGATTGGATGTTAGGAAGAAGTTCTTCCCCATGAGGGTGGTGAGACACTGGAACAGGTTGCCCAGGGAGGTGGTGGAAGCCTCATCCCTGGAGGTTTTGAAGGCCAGGCTGGATGTGGCTCTGAGCAACCTGCTCTAGTGTGAGGTGTCCCTGCCTGTGTCAGGGGGGTTGTAACTAGATGATCTTTAAGGGCCCTTCCAACCCTGACAACACAGGGAAACATTCCTCTTCCATGGGACTCAACCTAGGAAGTGGCTACTGTTCACCATTTTCTTTGCAGGAGGCTTAGCAAGGCTGGGCTTTTAATAAGGGAGTTAAAGCCAGGTACTGGAGTAGATGGAAGCACTGGAAAACTTGCACAACACGTCTGAAATGTTTCTCTTGAAATATGTCAAGTTCCCCAAACTTCAGACATGTCTGGATCCACAGCTGAAGACCTCAGAAATTGCCACGTGTCATCTGGGAATGAAAATATCAAGTGGGTCTGTCTTGTGGGCAGAGAAGCTGAAAACAGACGAATGAGTGATGTATGCTTCTCAAGCCTGACCCTCAACAAGACTTATTTGCTACAGCAATGCCATACAGCACTACAGGCTGGAGAGCAGCCAGGCAGAGAGGGCCCTTGGGGTGATGGTTGACAGTAGGCTGAACATGAGCCAGCAGTGTGCCCAGGTGGCCAAGAAGGCCAATGGCATCCTGGCCTGTATCAGGAACAGTGTGGCCAGCAGGAGCAGGGAAGTCATCCTGCCCTGTACTCAGCACTGGTTAGACCACACCTTGAGTCCTGTGTCCAGTTCTGGACTCCTCAGTTTAGGAAAGATGTTGAGTTGCTGGAAGGTGTCCAGAGAAGGGCAACAAAGCTGGGAAGAGGTTTGGAGCACAGCCCTATGAGGAGAGGCTGAGGGAGCTGGGGGTGTTTAGCCTGGGGAAGAGGAGGCTCAGGGGAGACCTTATTGCCATCTATGACTACCTGAAAAGAAGTTGTAGCCAGGTGGAGGTTGGTCTCTTCTCCCAGGCAAGCAGCACCAGAACAAGAGGACACTGTCTCAAGCTGCACCAGGGGAGGTTTAGGGTGGGTGTAACAATGACATTCTTCCCAGAAAGAGAGATTGGCCCTTGGAATGTGCTGCCCAGGGAGGTGTTGGAATCACCATCACTGGAAGTGTTTAAAAAGAGCCTGGATGAGGCGCTTGGTGCCATGGTTTAGATGATGAGATGGTGTTGGGTGATAGGTTGGACTTGATGATCTCAAAGGTCTTTTTTCAGCCTGCTTAAACCTGTATTCTCAAGGAGAAGTCTGAGCATCAGCCCCAGAGGCTCAATGACAATAAAATAATTTAATTGATGGCCTTAGCAGAAAACGTGAAGGAAACACCAAACTCAGCCGGCACTTGCAAAGGTCAGGAAGCTTGCAGTTGTTTAGATAATGGAAAACCAAATCACTTCATCACAGTGAGAAACACAAAATAAAACAAACAAAAAAAGAAGATTGCATTAAATCTTCTGGAAGACAAAGAATGATGGATTTTGGCCAGCCCTGCTCACGGTGAATGGCAACAAGACTTCCCAGTGCGTCAATGGACTCATGAATGGTTGGCTGATGTTTTAACATGATGACTTACCTTGTGCTGTGTTGCAAGCTCTCCCACAAGCTCATAACCTTACTGGAACACTCAGCAGATCCTGCCAGATCTGATAAGAGCCATTTATTCTTAAAACAAAGCTTGAACACCATGCTGAGCTGCATTGCCTTTACACCAAGGCTTCACAAAGCTTGCAGAGGAAATAATCCCAGAAGATCTACTCTGCTCTGGTGAGACTCCACCTGGAGTACTGTGTTCAGTTCTGGAGCCCCTATTACAAGAAGGGTCTGGGGGGTGCTGGAAGGTATCCAGAGAAGGGCCAGGAGGATGAGCAGAGGGCTGGAGCTCCTCTGCTACGGAGACAGACAGAGAGAGTCGGGGTTGTTCAGTCTGGAGAAGAGAAGGTTCCGAGAAGGCTTTATTGTAGCCCTCCCATATCTGAAGGGGGCTACAAGAAAGCTGGGGAGGGACTTTTAGGGTGTCAGGGAGTGATAGAAGTAGGGGGAATAGAAAAAAAAGGTAGAAATGGGTAGCTTCAGATGGGATGTCAGGAAGAACTTCTTCCCCATGAGGGTGGTGAGAGACTGGCACAGGCTGCCCAGGGAGGTGGTGGAAACCTCATCCCTGGAGGTTTCTACAGCCAGGCTGGATGTGGCTCTGAGCGACCTGATGTAGTGTGAGGTGTCCCTGCTCATGGCAGGGGGCTTGAACTAGCTGATCCTTGAGGTCCCTTCCAACCCTAACAATTCTATGATTGTATCATCTTCTGTCCCAACAGGTCTTTCCTAGCCTCTGTCACTGATGGCAGCTTGAAGGAAAAAGCCACTTTTACAACTGTATCTAAACATTTGAACCTTCAAATGTTTGCCGCTGGGATTCTAACTTGGACACTGAACTACAGCACAAGCCACAGGGTACTGCTGCTCTATCTTCCTCCGGCTTTCACCTTGCCTACAAGAATATGAACCTTTGTCCCCTGTTATCAGGCTACCCACACATCCAGGCAATATGTGGTGAAAGAGTAACAGGCTGCTCTTCTCCAGGCTAGGTCTCTCAGCCTTTCCTTGTAAGAAAGATGCTCCAGCTCTTTCATCATCTTTGTAGCCTTCACTGGACTCTCTCCAGTATTGCTCTGCCTCTCTTAAACTGGGGAGCCCAGAACTGGACACAGCAGTCCAGGTGTGGTCTCACCAGAGCAGAGCAGAAGGAGAGAACCTCTCTTGACCTGCTCTAACACTTCTATGATTCTATTGCTGGTTATTTGATGACTAGGTGGCAGTCAGGTCTGATTCTTTCTATACCCCCAGGAGGCAAAAATAAAAAGAGACTCTGTGTGTTTTCCTCTGTTATCTCTGGTCTTAGCTTTCCTGAAGCATGTGTTCACCAGATACGTCAGCCTTGCTGGGTCAACTGGCTTTGAGCAGCACTACAAAACAACCATCTGCAACAGTCTGCATGGTTCAAATTGCCTTGGAAAGATTCATCTCAAGGGCTGTGTTTGCAAATGACAGTTAAAGGGCAGTAAAAAGCAGGTGTTCTCTGAAACTGTGTACACTGACCCTCATTAAGTTTTCTGCAGGCTCTGGAAACAAAGTGAAACCAAAATACTTCCTTCTGGGAAGGTCCTCAGAAAGGCTTTAAATGCAGCTTTCAAAAGTACCAGTAGAAATTCCTACAGATTTGCTTTTCTGCCAGTTTGAAATAGGACCAGTTAATTCCTATTAAATTGAGCAAGCACTTGCCCAAGCCTGTGGGCATAGAGGGGATTAGTGGGAAGGCTTGGGAAGACCATAGGCTGCCTGTGGGAGAGGAATTTGCAGGGAGTCATTAAAGCCAGACAGCAGTGAGGAGCTGGCACTCCTGCCACACTGCAATGCAAAGCAGCTGCCAGACCCCTAGGACAACTCAGGGGGTAGATACAAAACTGAATGTATGTGTATAGATATAAAAAATAATCATATATGTATATATCTCACAGAATCACAGAAACATTCAGGTTGGGAAAAAAAAGACCCTCAGGATCACCAAGTCCAACCCAGAACCCTACTCTGCAAAGCTCACTCCTAAACTATAGCCCCAAGCACCACATGCAAACCACCCTTAAACACGTCTAGGGTTGGTGACTCAACGTCTCGATCCGGAGAGGGAAAGAGATTGAGGTTTTTAATGAATATTCCTGTGTTGTGAAATTAGAGGCACAAACGAGGACAAAATATCAACAGCTAGACTATTTATTACATAAATAAAGTGGAGGGATCAGAGGGAGAGAGAGAGAGAATAGAAGAAAGGGAGAAGAGGGAAAGAATTATATTACCACACCCCTCACCCCCCAAGACAGTTTGAGTCTGCGGAGGAAAGGTGCTGCAGGAGATGTTGGGTCTGTAGAGAAACGGTGCTGCAGGAGATGTTGGGTCTGTAGAGGAAGGGTGCTGAGGCTTTGGCTGTAGAAGGGATGAGGTCCTCTGGGCAGCTTCTTCAGCTCCATGAGTTGCAGCAGCCGGAACTTAGGGCACGGAGAGTCCAAGATCCATTGTGTTGGCCCCGGGATGTTTCCAGCGTGTGCTGCCGTCTGCTTTCTTCTGCATCTTGCTTCTCCAATTTTCTCCTCCACAAGCCAGTAGTTGCTCCAGTCTTTTATACAGTTTTTTAGGCCTTAGGCAAGTGTCCAAGTGTTGTTCCCCAGGATATCGTTCTGGGAAATCATCTTTAGGTCCAGGTATCGTTCCCCAGGAAATCTTTCTGTGTACTCAGGTGAGTTTGGGCAGCCACTGGATAGAGGGGGGAAGGCCTCCACCTCCTCCTGCTCCATCTAGCTACCCACACACTCTTTACATATCAGGAACCATTGTCCTTTCCTGGGGTATCTGATGGCTGGAAATGATCTTGTCCTGAAGGTGTGAATGCTGGGCCCTTGGACCATTGTTGTAGGCCAGCTGCAGTCCCGTGAGCAATGTTATCTTTGCACCTTCCAAGAGTCCTTCCAGTGGCTCTGCCCAACGCGCATCAGCTATTGTCTGGACAAACAGCAAGTGATTTTATCTTTGTTGAGTCACCAGGAGAGATAAGCTTTAGTCTCTCACACTCAACCACCCCCTGCCCAGCACATTCCAGTGCCTGAACACTCTTAATGTGAAAAAATGCTTCCTGATGTCCAGTCTAAACCTACCCAGTCACAGCTTGAGGCTATTCCCTCTTGTTCTATCACCAATTACCTGTGAGAAGAGACCAGCAGCAGCCTCTCCACAATGTCCTTTCAGGTAGTTGTAGACAGCAATGAGGTCTCCCCTCAGCCTCCTCTTCTCCAAACTAACCATCCCCAGCTCCTCCAGTCACTCTTCAACTGATATATCCTCCAGGCCCTTCCCCAGTGTAGTG
This sequence comes from Picus viridis, assembly GCA_033816785.1. Taxonomy (NCBI): domain Eukaryota; kingdom Metazoa; phylum Chordata; class Aves; order Piciformes; family Picidae; genus Picus; species Picus viridis. The sequence continues at coordinate 37,227,757 of CM066566.1, read as the reverse complement.
GGTTGAGATAGCCACCCTCCCCACCACGGGCAAAATGACGACTCCGACAAACGGATTGCAAAAGCGATGGAAAAGTTTAAATAGAAGAAGTGAAGGTGCACAAAAGAAACCAGAAACAGTGAGAGAAGTAACCGCAACACACACCCGGATGAACCCCATCCCCACCTGAGGGTGGGCCCAAGACCCCCAGGGCTCGTTCTCCCCCCCCCCGCTAGGCTAGTCTCAGCTGGCCAGGCCTGAGACCGCCCATCCCCCTGGCCCTGGGCCTAGCCAGGCCCAAGGCCGGGAGACGTCTCCCCCAGTTACCGGGCGGCGGCGAGGGAAGAAAGAGAAAGAGGCGGACCCCACGCAAGGTCTTATAGCGGTGCAGGGGATTGTGGTAGGAGATACACGGTTTTCCTGTGTCCACCCACTGGGCTGGACTCCTGGACACAGGAAGTGTGCCATGCAGCAGAGGGCACCCAGCCCAAACCACCACACGCCACCCCTTATCTCATACCACAGCCCCTGCACCCAAACACATCATCATATTAGAAATCCCTGATGACGCGTCCGGCAGGGTCCATATCTTCTTCTGGGCGTCCAAACAGTCTCTCTCAGGCTCAAGCATCAGTCCAGTCCAGTTCTTCCTCTCTCATCCAGTGGAACCTCCCAGCGATGCAGATTTCACTCTTCTGCAGTGCAGGTTCTCCATGGATCCGTTGGACATCCTGGCCACCTGGAAAAGCCTCACAACCTCTCAGCCAAGCTCTTCTTCTTGCTCACGTTTTGCTCAGCGGCATATCTCCACCCCTGGGGCAAGCCAGTCGGAACAATCCGGCTCCACGACTGCTTTTCCGATCCCCAGGGTGCCGCAAACCGACCGCCTCCGACCGCGGTCCAGGCTACCCAAACGCCTATCAGGGTACTTCGCCCCCCACACCGGGCGTTCACGTACCGAGGCGTAGCAATGTCCGGCTGCACACCCCCGGAAGAGGGAGGGGCTGCGCCACAGCCCAACTGAGAGGCAGGGAGGCGGAGCCAGGTGCTCGGCGCCATTTTTCGGTACTGTCCGAAAAACATGGGGGAGATTAGAGCCAAGCCCACTGCAGCCCGAGCGCCGGCCGGCGTCCGCTACCGCGGCCACTCAGCACACAGCAGAGCCCGGCCGCCTCTACCGCCGCGGTACAGGATCAAAATCACCTCCACCCCTCGGGCACTCCAACAGCTTCCCCAGCGAAAGCCACGAGCGCGTTCTCAGAGCCTTTGAAAACGGCTTTCCAGCTGGGGTCCCCGTTCGCCCCTCCTGGGTCTCGGGGGCTATCTCGCCCGCCCGCCCGCTGCGGCTGGCTCCATCCTTGCAGCGAGACGGACCTCATCTGACCTGCTCGCCGCTGCCCCTCCCCCGCCTCACCCCCGCCGCTTCCACCGCCCGCGGAGAGGAAAGGGTGGGGGAGGGGCAGGTCCCGCGTTCTTAAGCGGCAACCCCGACACACCAGGTGTCCCCCTGCAATCCACAAGAACCCACACGATCGCCCCGGCAGCAAAGCTTGAGCCCCCCGACCTTCCCAAACCGAAAACCGACGCCCAGAACTAAATTTAAACTATCCATCATTTGCAATCCGATCTGCAGGTCGCCACACCAACCAGCCCCACGTCGGCACGCCAAAAATGTAGTGGGTTGAGATAGCCACCCTCCCCACCACGGGCAAAATGACGACTCCAACAAACGGATTGCAAAAGTGATGGAAAAGTTTAAATAGAAGAAGTGAAGGTGCACAAAAGAAACCAGAAACAGTGAGAGAAGTAACCGCAACACACACCCGGATGAACCCCATCCCCACCTGAGGGTGGGCCCAAGACCCCCAGGGCTCGTTCTTCCCCCCCCACTGCTAGGCTAGTCTCAGCTGGCCAGGCCTGAGACCGCCCATCCCCCTGGCCTTGGGCCTAGCCAGGCCCAAGGCCGGGAGACGTCTCCCCCAGTTACCGGGCGGCGGCGAGGGAAGAAAGAGAAAGAGGCAGACCCCACGCAAGGTCTTATAGCGGTGCAGGGGATTGTGGTAGGAGATACACGGTTTTCCTGTGTCCACCCACTGGGCTGGACTCCTGGACACAGGAAGTGTGCCATGCAGCAGAGGGCACCCAGCCCAAACCACCACACCCAGCTTCCTTGCCCTCCTCTGCACTGGCTCCAGCACCTCCACATCTCTCCTGTATTGAGGTGCCCAAAACTGGACACAATACTCAAGGTGTGGCTTCACCAGAGCAGAGAATAAGGGGACAATCACCTCCCTACTCCTGCTAGAGTGTTATATATATATATAACACTGAATTAGAAGGGATGAAGCTAGCAGGTTGCTGGAGTCTGCTGCCTACTAAGACTTTACACCTACCCAGGGAAGTTCATACCTAACACATGTTCCGAGCGGGGTTGGTCTTTTCTCCCAGGCAACCAGCACCAGAACAAGAGGACACAGTCTCAAGCTGTGCCAGAGGAGGTTTAGGTTGGATGTAGGAAGAAGTTCTTCCCAGAGAGATTGGCCATTGGAATGTGCTGCCCAGGGAGGTGGTGGAGTCACCATCCCTGGAGGTGTTCAAGAGGGAATTGGACGTGGCACTTGGTGCCATGGTTTAGTAATCATGTGGTCTTGGGTGACAGATTGGACTTGATGATCTTTGAGGTCTCTTCCAACCGTATTGATTCTATGATTCTAGGTTTTGGTAACTCCTCATTATGGACGAAGTGGTGCTAGAAAAGGGAGAAACTATTGCTTATGCTGCTGGCAAAATAATCAAGTGTGTTGTGACAGAAAAGCTCTGTAGAAGTTTCATCTTGGGAAGTTCAGATGCTGTCAGACATGTCATGGAAATGCAGCTCAGAGCCTTAGATGATTCCTTTCTCTGCTCTTGAATGTTCTTCTGTTTAAGATCTGGCTGGTCAGGCAGAGATCTCATCTTAAAAATGCTGACCTGAGACCTCCACAGTGGAAATCTACATTTAAAACAGTGGGAACATACCTCACGGACATTGTTTCATCCCACACTGAAAATAGCATAAAACTTTGGGTCTGGTACACAGATTTCACATGCTGGTACACAGATTGCACATGCAGCCTAGGCTAGATAGCTGAGCCTCATGAGTCCTCAGTTTCTAAACCTTTAAATGCCTTAATCAGCAGGTTAATGGAGGTTCTCTTCTCCCCTTATTCTGACCTAGGAGGCCACATCTACAGTCTGGGATCCTCAGTTCAAGAGAGAGAAGGAACTACTGGAGAGAGCCCAGTGCAGACTACAAAGGCACTGGAGCATCTCTCTTACAAGGAAAGGCTGAGAGATCTGGGGCTGTTTAGCCTGGAGAAGAGCAGACTGAGAGGGATTTTTTTCAATACTTATCATATCTGTAGGGCAGGGGTCAAGAGCATGAGGCCAAACTCTCTTCAGTGGTGCCCAGTGATAGTACAAGGGGCTTCAGGCACAAACTAGAACACACTAAGTTCCACATAAGCATAAGGAGGAACTTCTTTCCTCTGAGGGTGACAGCACTGGAACAGGCTGCCCAGAGAGGTTGTGGAGTCACCTTCTATGGAGAGATCCCTAACCTCTCTTCACTTAAAAACATAAAATGGCTTGGATTGGAAGGGACCTTAAAGATCATCTGGTTCCAAATTCCCTGACACAGGCAGGGATACCTTCCACCAGACCAGGTTGAACAAGAGGACACAGTCTCAGGCTGCACCAGGGCTGGTTTAGGCTGGATGTTAGGAAGAAGTTCTACACAGAGAGAGTGATTGCCCATTGGAATGGGCTGCCCGGGGAGGTGGTGGAGTCACCTTCATTGGAAGTGTTCAGGAGGAGACTTGATGGGGTGCTTGGTTGCATGGTTTAGTTGCTTTGGTGGGTTGGATTGGTTGATGGGTTGGACGCGATGATCTTGAAGGGCTCCTCCAACCTGGTTTATTCTATTGTATTCTGTATTCATCCAACCTGGACTTGAACACTTCCAGGAAGGGGACATCTACAGCCTCCTGGGCAACCTGTGACAGTATCTCACTACCCTCACTGTAAATAGTTTCTTCCTCGTAGCAAGTCTAAATCTACCCTCCTCAAGCTTAAAACCATTAAAGGATGACCAAAAATATCACAGAATATATCTGGGTGGAAGAGACCTCAAAGATCATTCAGCCCAACCCTTACCCCAGCACTGAAGAGTCAATAACAAACCATGTCCACAGCAAGCAAGTCCATAGGCTGCTTGACCACCCCCAGGGATGGTGACTCCATCCACTGCCCTGTGCAGACCATTCCAATGTTTGATAACCCTTTCAGGGAAGAAGTATTTCCAAATATCTAGCTTAAACCTCTCCTTGATGCTGTGCAACATGCTTTAGGTGATCCTGCTTTAGCAGAGGGGCTGGACTAGATGATCCCCAGAGGATCTTTCTGACCCCTAGCATTCTGTGATTTCATGTAACTATGGAAAGGGGAAAGGAAATTAAACAATCAATCTATCTTCATGCCAACCATGTGATTATTTTGTTTGGTTTGGTTTGTTGTTTGTTTTTTTTAAGAGGAATTATAATTTAATGAAAACGTTGACAGCAGCAAGGCAAAGGATAAATCCCAGTGTAAACACTGCCTTAATCCCAACCCAGATTCTGCAGGTGTCCCAAACAAACCCCCCCAGATATTAATCCCTTCATCTGAAACACGCACATCCAGGCTAACGCCTCACTAAGTCTCTATTATCTGCTGCTGCACAGTGTGGCAGGCTACAGCTGGGCAAGTGTGGGATGACAACCTCATGAAGTTCAACAAGACCAAGTGCAAGGTCCTGCATCTGGGTGGGGGCAATCCCAAGCACCAATACAGGCTGGGCAGGGACTGGCTTGAGAGCAGCCCTGAAGAAAAGGACTTGGGGGTGCTAGTGGATGAGAAGCTCGACATGAGCCGGCAGTGTGCACTTGCAGCCCTGAAAGCCAATCATATCCTGGGCTGCATCAGGAGAAGCACAGCCAGCAGGTCGAGGGAGGTGATTCTCCCCTCTGCTTCCCTCTGGTGAGACCTCACCTGGAGTACTGCTTGCAATTATGGACCTTCTATTACAGGAAGGATCTGGAGGTGCTGGAAGGTGTCCAGAGAAGAACCACGAGCATGATCAGAGGGCTGGAGCTCCTCTCCTATGAGGACTGAGGGAGCTGGGGCTGTTCAGTCTGGAAAAGAGAAGGTTCTGAGGAGACCTAAATGTGGCCTTCCAGTATTTGAAGGGGGCTACAGGAAAGCTGGGGAGGGACTTTTTAGGGTGTCAGGGAGTGATAGGACTGGGGGGAATGGAAAAGAAACAGAAGTGGGTAGATTCAGATTGGATGTTAGGAAGAAGTTCTTCCCCATGAGGGTGCTGAGACCCTGGAACAGGTTGCCCAGGAAGGTGGTGGAAGCCTCATCCCTGGAGGTTTTTAAGGCCAGGTTGGATGTGGCTCTGAGTAGCCTGAGGTAGTGTGAGGTGTACCTGCCCATGCCAGGGGGTTGGACCTAGCTGTTCCCTGAGCTCCTTTCCAACCCTAACAATTCTATGATTCTAAAAGGAGAGAAATAACAGATCAAAACTACTGGTAAAAATAATAAGCACTGACCCAGAAGTCAGACAGTTCTTTGAAACAGCAGCAACCCACTCCTGCTCCAGTTTTTCAGGGTGGTCATCATGAAGGGTCCCTTCCAGAGAGGTGAGATAAATAAACAGCATGCTCCTTGTGGAGAAAGAAAGGCTTCAGAGAAACTGAACTTTCAAAGCACATCTGTGGCCAAAGAGCCAGGCCATTAGCAGCTGAAGATCAGCATGGCACTGGTGTGGTTCATATAGCAATTATTTCAGCCAGGATGAACAGAGGAAGAGTCCCAGAGCTGCAGCTCAGGTCTTCTGGTGCCCATTTAAGGGAATTGATAATATCTCTGTCTCTTTGGGTGTGAAAGTGTCTCTGCTGATTAAAATTCCCTGAAGCCCTACATCTCCTAAGCTGATAATGATAAGCCTCTCAGGCTGCTGCATGATGCTCTGTTCCTTCCAGTGCTCATGTGGATGAGCAGCAGACATGAGGCACAAGTAGTCACTGCTGAGAGCTCTGCAAGCTGTGCTCAGAGCCATTGGAGAAAGAGGCAGGAGCAACACATGGGTCTGGGGATGCAGCTAATCTGCTGCCCTAGGAACCACTTCCCCTGACTTGCCTATGGCCAGATCAGGCTGCATGAATGTAGGCCTGTAGAGCAGGAGCGGGAAGGTGATTGTCCCCTTGTACTCGGCTCTGGTGAGGCCACACCTTGAGTATTGTGTTCAGTTTTGGGCACCTCAATACAAGAGAGATGTGGAGGTGCTGGAGCCAGTGCAGAGGAGGGCAGCATAGCTGGGGAAGGGCCTGGAGAATAAAGCTGTTGAAGAGTGACTGAAGGAGCTGGGGATGGTTAGTTTGGAGAAGAGGAGGCTGAGGGGAGACCTCATTGCTGTCTACAACTACCTGAAAGGACATTGTGGAGAGGCTGCTGCTGGTCTCTTCTCACGGGTCATTAGTGCTAGAACAAGAGGAATGGCCTCAAGCTGTGACTGGGTAGGTTTAGACTGGACATCAGGAAGCATTTTTTCATGACAAGAGTGTTCAGGCACTGGAATGTGCTGGGCAGGGGGTGGTTGAGTCACCAACCCTGGATGCGTTTGGATGTGATGCTTGGGGATATTGATCAGGGGTGAACCTTGTACAGTAAGGTTCTGGGTTGGCCTTGGTGATCCTGAGGGTCTTTTCCAACCTGAATGTTTCAGTGATTCTGAGATAGCTGCAGAAGATTTAAGAGAATTGGCTCAGGAAAGCTGCTTCCTAAACTGTCCTGGGCTCTGTCGATCTGCTCCTGACTTCTCATAGCTCCTGGCTGTTGCTCCCCATCAGATATCTGATCTAGAGAGGACTGGCAGGAGATGTTCTCAATGCTTATCAGTATCTAAAGGGCAAGGGTCAAGGGGATGGGGCCAGACTCTTTTTAGTGGTGCACAGTGATAAGACAAGGGGCTTCAGGCACAAACTAGAGTGCAGGAAGTTCCATAAGGAACTTCATAAGGAAGAACTTTGCTGTGAAGTTGCTGGAGCCCTGGAGCAGACAGCCCAGAGGGGTTGTGGAGTCTCCTCTGGAGAGATTCCAAACCTCTCTGGACATTATGATCCTGTGCAATCTGCTGTGGGTGACCCTGCTTTAGCAAAGGTGTTGGACTAGATGATCTTCAGAGGTCCCTTCCAGCCACCACCACTCTGTAATTCTGTGATCTGATCTGAGACTCATTCCCAGGCCAGGCCACTTCTCAATTGACCTTTCAAATCAAAGTCATAGTGTCTCCGTGAGGCTTGCAGTGCTCAAAGGCAGGCAAAATAGATAGGTGTAGTGAGAAATCACTTCCCTAGGTTCTAGGATTGCCTCCTTCTCAGATGGATTTAGTAGGGGCAAGGCAATGGGGAGGGCAGCTTGCCTTTTTCTACTAGCACTGCAGGTTTCATGCTGTGAAAAAGGGATATAGTTGCTGCCTTCATTCTTCTATCATTTTACCTCCTGCAGGTGATCTGCAGCACAGCATGTACTTTTGCACAATAAGTCACCAGAGCCTTGATTACCTTTTCCTGTGTTTTAAGGAGCACAGGATGTGTCCAAGCCTGCATCTGGATCAGCATTACTGCGAGCAACCGCGGTACCAAGTAGCTGATCCGGCAGGTGCAGCAAAGAGTTGTCATTTCTCCTTCTTCCCTGAGACACAGCAAGGACATAAGTGCAAGCCATGCTTTAGCCCATGTTGAGCAGCAGATGCTATTTTTCCTGAGCACTAAGCTGTTCAGATGGGAATCTGCTGGAAGATTTCATATCTGGCTGACTGGCAGGGAGGATGTCAGGGAGCTGTGTAAATAGGCTATCAGGTGTGCAGCTGATGGAGTGAAGATGCTCAGCCACAGCAGTACCAAACTCTGCTTCTGGATGCTTCTGGTCCTACCCCACCCTCTGAGCATCATCCCTGAAGTGGAAAAGCCAAGGAGAAGTTCTTCTGGGCCAAGAGGAAAGTCAGTACAGTAAAATAGGTAAGGACATGCTTCACTGTAACAATTAACATTTCATATATTAGCTCAGCTCCATGTGTTGGACCTGGGCTGGAACAGCTTCCAGCTCTCTTCTTGGAGTTTCCTGGTGGCTTTTCTCATTTCTGAAAGCTCCTGTGTGATGAAATGCAACAGAGAAGGGTATGTATGTGGGTGCAATGCAAGAAGAGTAATGAGCATGTTCTTCACAGTACTCCAAGGCAGGTCCAAACTGGTGGAGCATGCTCCAGACAGGAGAACACATTTCAGAGTTTCCTGCTTTGTCCCTTGTTTTTTGTAAGAGCAAAGGCAAATAATTTCACCCACACAGTAAAGATGTGTGGCTGCAAGACTTTAAAAGGGAATGTGAGCTAGTCTTGAGCAAAGCATTGTGTATCAATTAGCAGGGTCTTCCTCCCATCCATCATTCTCATTTCTTCTTCCTCCTTGCATAGAATCATGAAAACATAGAATCACAAAATGGTCCAGGCCAGAAGGGACCTCCAAGGATCAGCCAGTCTCAAGCTGCACCAGGGGAAGTTTAGGCTCGAGGTGAGGAGAAAGTTCTTCACAGAGAGAGTCATTGGCCATTGGAATGTGCTGCCCAGGGAGGTGGTGGAGTCACCGTCCCTGGAGGTGTTCAAGAGGGGATTGGACATGGCACTTGGTGCCGTGGTTTAGTAGTCATGAGATATTGGGTGACAGGTTGGACTTGATGATCTTTGAGGTCTTTTCCAACCTTATCGATTCTATGATTCTATGACATTCTCAACTAGATCAGGTTGCCCAGGGCCCTGTCGAGCCTCACCTTGAATATCTCTGGGGATGGGGCCTCAACCACCCCCTGGGCAACCTGTTCCAGTGTTCCACTGCCCTCATAGTAAAGAACTTCTTCCTGATATCCAGTCTAAATCTGCTCTTCTCTAGTTTGAAGGCATTGCCCCTTGTCCTGTCACTGCAGGTCTTTGTAAACAGTCTCTCTCCAGCCTCCTTATAGCACCTTTCAGTTAGTGGAAGGCTGCTATTAGGTCGCCCCAGAGCCTCCTCTAGACTGAACACCCTCAGCCTGTCCTCATATCAGAGCTGCTCCATCTCCCTGATCATTTCTGTGGCCCTCCTCTGGACCCTCTCCATCAGCTCCATGTCCTTTCTATTTTGACGGCTCCAGAGCTGGATGCAGTACTCCAGGTGAAGTCTTCCCAGAGCAGAGACAAGTAGCAGAATCACCTCTCTGGATCTGCTGGCCTTGCATCTTTTGATGCAGCCCAGGCTACCATTGGCCTTCTGGGCTGCAAGCTCACACTGCCTGCTCTTGTCCAGCTTCTCATCCATCACCACCCCCAAGTCCTTTTCCTCAGGGCTGCATTCTAACCCCTCCTCCCCCAGTCTGTATTGGTAGTGAGGATTGTTCCAGCCCAGGGGCAGAACCCTGCACTTGTTCTTCTTGAACTTCATGGGCAAAATAACTCCCCCACAAAATTTCCTGCTCCTGCTGCCATCCTCAGGTGTTGTTTGCTTTGCCAAGGCCCCAGCATGGGCAAAGTTAGAGCAAACTCAGCATGTCTGTGTCTTGCAGCCAACTGTCCTACCTGAATCTAGAAGTCACAAGCCCCAGCTAGGGGTAGTGACACACAAGACTTTCCTTTTCATCTCAGCTGACATCAGGCAGCACTGTGGGTGCCAAAAGTGGCTCTGGGGGATGTATTTGATTTATTTGTACTCCCTTTTCTTTGATTAGACTTATTAAATCATGGACTGGTTTGGGTTGAAAGGGACCTTTAATGGCCATCTAGTCCAAACCCCCTGCAGACAGCAGGAACCTCTGGAAATAGACCAAACTGCTCAAGGTCCTATCCAACCTGATCTTGGATGTTTCCAAGGATGGATAATCTACCACCTCTGAGAAACCTAGGTTAGTGTTTTGCCAGCCTCAGGGGAAAGCAATTGTTCCTTTTCTCTAGTATGAATCTCCATCTTTTAGTTCAAAACCATCCCCCCTGTCCTGTTGCTACAGGTCTTGCTGTCCCCATCTTTCTTCTAGGCCCCTTTAAGTACTGAAAGGCAACAATAAGGTTTCCCTTCAGCCTTCTCTTGTCCAGGCTGAACAACCGCAACTCTCTCAAACTGTCCTCACAGCAGAGGGATTTCAAACCTCTGATCATGTTGGTAGCCTCCTTTGGTCCCATTCCAGCAGGTCCACATGGTCTCTCTTGTGCTGAGGACTCCAGAGCTGGACACAACACTGCAGGTGGAGTCTCGGCAGAGCAGAACAGAGATGCAGAATCCCTTTTCTTGACCTGTTGGGCATGCTGCTGAGGATGCAGCCCAGGACATGAGTGGCCTTCAGGGCTGTGAGTTCATATTGCCAGCTGATGTGCAGCTTTTTATACAAGGTTCTTCAAGGAGAAGACCAAAACAGCCTCACATCTGGTTGCACTTCACTGCCCTGCTGGCTTATGTCATGTCTTTCTTCCACAGGCTTTATTTTCTTTATTAGTCACCTCTGAGCCAACACAAATGACACAGGCTTGAAGCCTCATGCAGCCCACAAGAGAGCCTTCCCTCACCAGTAGACTGCACACTTTGCCAACTGGTTAGGTTGGAAATCAACTCAGCCAGGGTAGCTTGCCCCTAGGCTGCCCTCTAATCCCCTTCTCACCCAAATCGTGGAATCATGGAATCATAGAATCATAGAATCATGGAATCATAGAATCATGGAATCATAGAATCATAGAATTGCTTGGGTTGGAAGAGACCTCAATGGTTATTATCAAGTCCAACCATCACCCCAACACCACCATGGCCACCAAACCATGTCCCCAGGTGCCATGGCTGCACATTTCTTGAACACCTCCAGGCAGGGTGGCTCCACCAGCTCCCAGGGCAGCCTGTTCCAATGCCTGACCTCTCCATTTTCCACCATCACAACCCAAACCTGACACAATCTTCAGTTCCCAGTGCACCTCCCCATATCACAGCAGTGCCTTCCCTACCCACCTAAATACTCCCACCAAAGTCAGCTCCCTGGGAGTCAGACACTATGCATCAGCACCTAGCCTTTCAGGAGGGTTTCCTCCAGGGAAGAGGTTTCTGTAGGACACAAGAACTTGCAAGTAAAGCAGCAGAGCATGATAAAAGAAGGGATTGCTTTTCTCCCAAGGAGAATGTGCAAGTGTGGTTTGCCAGTTCATCATCTGGACTAAACTGTCACCAGTAGGATCTTTTGAGCCTTAGAGCAAGCTGAAATCTGTACTGGTAAAACATATTTCACTGCCCTCAGCCTTTCTTTTCATGCTCAGAGGCCTGCTGTCCAAAAGAGCTTTGGTTGTTCCACTAAGCCACCAAGCACACATTGCTCCTCCAATTAAGCAGTGAGATGCTGTGGAGAGAAGTGTGGTGAGCTTGTCTCAGTGCCTCATTTTAACTAAGATTCCCTTGTGGTGAACTTCTGAGGATGGCAGACAGTTCAGATGACTCCCCCAAATGCCAGGCTTAGAACCACTCCTGGTTTTGTGCTGTTCTGAGGTGGTTTTTTTCCCCTTTTTTCCTGCTCAGATGATCACTGGGTCTCATCAAGCCATGTGCCTTAAGAATCCTCAGCTCTGGTGAGGCCACACCTTGAGTATTGTGTCCAGCTTTGGGCACCTCAATACAAGAGAGATGTGGAGGTGCTGGAGCCAGTGTAGAAGAGGGCAAGGAAGCTGGGGAAGGACCTGGAGGATAAATCTGATGAAGAGCAACTGAAGGAGCTGGGGATGGTTAGTTTGGAGAAGAGGAGGCTGAGGGGAGACCTCATTGCTGTCTACAACTACAAGTGTGTTGTGGAGACACTGATGCTGGTCTCTTGTCACAGGTAATTAGTGATAGAATAAGAGGGAATGGCCTCAAGCTGCCACTGGGTAGGTTTAGACTGGACAGTAGGAAAAATTTTTTCATGACAAGAGTGTTCAGGCACTGGAATGTGCTGGGCAGGGAGGTGTCCCCAGCCTTGGATGTGTTTGAAGATCATTTGGATGTGGTGCTTGGGGTTATGGTTTAGGGGTGAGCTTCGTAGAGTAGGGTTCTGGGTTGGACTTGGTGATCCCGAGGGTCTTTTCCAGACAATGTTTTTGTGATTCTGTAAGGAGCACATCACAGCTGCAGCCCCCCACTTGCCACACCCTGCAGCTGTGACGTGATGCCAGAAAAACATTTAATGAGGCACGATGCCTGAAAAACACCCAGCTCATTCCTCCAGGGAATGGTAATGCCCTCAGCCGTGATTAAAGTGATGCTCAGACCTGGTGGCTGGTGGGGAGGATGGTGTTCATAGCATCATCAGAGAACCACAGAGTGGCTTGAGTTGGAAGGGACCTTAAAGTTTCAAACCCCCTGCCATGGACAGGGACATCTCCTACTTGATCAGGTTGCTCTAAGCCTCTCATCCAGCCTGGTGCTAAACACTTCCAGGGATGAGGAATCCACAACTTCTTCTGGGCAACCCATTCCAGAGTCTCACCAACCGCATCGTAAAAGATTTCTTCCTGATGTCCAATCTAAATCTACCCTGCTCTAGTTTACAACCTTTGCCCCTTATACTATCACCACAAGCCCTTGTGCAAAGCCCCTTCTCAGCTTTCTTGTAGGTGCCCTTCAGGCACTGGAAGCCTGCTATAAGGTGACCCCAGAGCCTTCTCTTCTCCAGGCTGAACAGCCTCAGCTTGCTCAGACTATTCTTGTAGGACTTGCTCCAGCCCTTTGATTATCTTTGTGGTCACCTCTGAATGCCCTCCAACAGACCCATGTCCTTCTTGTGTTGGGTGCTTCAGATCTGGATGCAGTACCCCAGTGTCTCACAAGAGCAGAGTAGAAGGGGCAGAATTGCCTCCTTGACCTGCTGTCCACACATCTTTTGATGCAGCCCAGGACATGGTTGGCTTTTTGGGCTGCCAGCACACGTTGCCAGCTCATGCCAAGTGTTGACTGCCTGGTGTGCTCTGTCTCTCACACCTTGCTCTGTGCTGGATGGCACTGTTTGATCCAGCATCCTGAGGCTTTGGGAGAGGGGAAGAAAGACTGTCCTCTCCAGAGTCTCCTCCAGGCTGTCTCCTCCAGAGTTTGTTTAACTGGAACTGGCTTGTTATAAACATCCAGTCAAAGGTAGGAGCCCTAATCCCTAGTATGTCATTGTCTGGCAGAAAAACATAAATAGAAGAAAAACAAATAATCCCCCTGAGTGGCCATCTGTGCTGATACTAAAGGAGCTCCCAGCAAGAGCTACAGACAGGGTCAGGCTTAGCAGCAAGTTAACCTTTGCAGAGGATCATATTAAAACATCTGTTCTGCACAGAACTTGTTCAGCCCTCACCCCTGGATCTGAACCCTCCAGCTGGGTTGATGTCTCTCTTCACAGTATCCATCTCCTCACAAGGAATCACAGAATCATTTTGGTTGGAAAAGACTTCTAAGATCAATGAGTCCAAACATTGAAGCTTTGTTCCAGGGTAGAAGACGTCTTGTTCTGGGGAAATGAGCCCCCTGACACCAAGCAAGGATGAGGTGTAGTAATGAAGGGCTGCATCAAGAGAAGTGTGACCAGCAGGTCAAGGGAGGACATTGTCCCCCTCTACTCCGTTCTGGTGAGACCCCACCTGGAGTACTGCATCCAGCTCTGGAGCCTCTATTACAAGAAGGATCTGGAGCTGCTGAATGTGTCCAGAGAAGGGCCATGAGGATGAGCAGAGGGCTGGAGCTGCTCTCCTATAAGGACAGACTGAGAGAGTTGGGGCTGTTCGGTCTGGAGAAGGCTCCAAGGAGACCTTATTGTGGCCTTCCAGTGTCTGAAGGAGGCTACAATAAAGATGAGGAGGGGCTTTTTAGGGTATCAGGGAGTGATAGGACTGGTGGGAATGGAACAAAACTAATGGCTAGCTTTGGATTGGGTGTAAGGAAGAAGTTCTTCAGCATGAGGGTGGTGAGACACTGGAACAGGTTGCTCAGGGAGGTGGTAGAATTCTCATCCCTGGAGGTTTTTATGGCCAGGCTGGTTGGAGTAGCTGGAGCAGGTCCAGAGGATGCCACAAAGATAATCAGAGGGCTGGAGAACCTTCCCTGTGGGGACAGGCTGAGAGAGTTGAGGCTGTTCAACCTGGAGAAGAGAAGGTTCCAAGGCTGCTTAGAGCAGCCTTCCACTAACTGAAGGGGGCCTACAAGAAAGCCAAGAAGGGACTTTTTACATAAGCTTGTAGTGATAGGATGAAAGAGATTGAGACTGGAGATTAGGAAGAAATTCTTGGCAGTGAGGGTGGGGAGACAATGGAACAGGTTGCCCAGGGAGGTTTTGGATGCCCCCTCCCTGGAGGAGTACAAGACCTGGCTGGATTGGGCAACCTGATCTAGTGCACAGTGTCCTTGCATGTGGCAGGGAGGTTGGAACTAGATGATCCTCAAGGTCCCTTCCAGCTAAAACCATTCTATGAATCTATGAATAAACCTCTGCAGTGATTTGTTATGAAACAGAACATTTATGCTGAACTCTTAAGCACCACAGACCTCCACAAATGTCTCTAATATATGCAGAGGATCGTTAAATTTTCAGTGTGCAATTCTGGAGGGAAAAAGCCAAAACAAAACAAAACAAACCAAAATTAAAAAAGAAGCTAACAAGCAAATTTCTGAATATAGATGGGGTGTGTTTACCTCATGTCTGATATTGTGACTGGAGTTGAAGCAGAGGTGTGATGGAGCTCTTTATCCAAAGGAAAATCCAAAGCAGTCTGTCTGAGAGGAAAAAGGTGAAATCTCGGAGGTCTCTGTCACCACCCTTAGTGGATAACTATCCAGGTATTTGTAATAAGCCTCAGAGTACCTTGTCATAGAACCACAGGATGCTGTGGGACAGAAGGGACAGAGTATCATAGTATCAGTCAGGGTTGAAAGGGACCACAAGGATCATCCAGTTCCAAGCCCCCTGCCATGGGCAGGGACACCCCACACTAGATCAGGCTGGACAGAGCCTCATCCAGCCTGGTCTTAAACACTTCCAGGGACGGGGTCTCAACCACCTCCCTGGATAACCCATTCCAGGGCTTCATCACTCTCATGGTGAAGAACTTCTTCCTCACATCTAACCTGAATCTCCCCACCTCCAGCTTCATTCCATTCCCCCCAGTCCCTAGACATCAACACCCATGTCACGGACGGGAACGTCTGGAAGTATATCAGGTTGTTCAGGGCCCTGTCCAACCTGACCTGGAATGTTTTGAGGGATAGAGTGTCTGCCACATCTCTGGGCAACCTAGGAGAGCATTTTGCCACCCTCTGTGGAAAATAATTGTTCCTTATCTCTAATCTGAATCTCCATCTTTTAGTTCAAACCCACTACCCTCTGTCCTGTTGCTACAGGTCTTGCTGTCCCCATCTTTCTTCTAGGCCCTTTTAAGTGCTGAAAGACTGCAATAAGATTTCCCTGCAGCCTTCTCTTCTCCTGGCTGAACTGCCCCAACTCTCTCAACCTGACCTCACAGAGAGGGGTTCCAGCCCTTGCATCACTTTTGTGGCCTCCTCTGGACCTGCTCCAGCAGGTCCATGTCTTTCTTATGCTGAGGTCTCCAGAGCTGAATACAGTACTGCAGGTGGGGTCTAAGCAGAGCACAGAGGGGCAGAGAACAGAGGTGCAGAATCCCCTCCCTCAGAGCTGCTGGGCACGCAGCCCAGGACCTGGTTGGCTTCTGGCCTATGGGCACACATTGCCAGCTCATGTCCAGCTTTTCACCCACCAGTTCCCCCAAGTAGTTCTCTGTAGGGCTGCTCTTCATCCCGTCATCTCCCAGCATGTGTTGATACCAAGAATAGTGGACACAGTTCTGCACTAACACCACTGATGATATCAGAAAGCCTCAGCAGTTTTGCTCTGCTGCTTTTTGCTATGGAGGGGATGCAGCATAACAGCCATAACAAATAACAGATAGGAACTCAAAGCAGGAACTGGAGCTCACATCCATGCAAAGGTTTGGCATGGCAGGATTTAACTCTGTGGCTTTGCCCATTCCAAAGAGAGTTATTGTTTGCAAAGCTGCATCGTGGGATTAGATTTCCAAAGTCTTCAAAGTCTGAGGGATGCTTGGATGGACAGCAAAGGTTTGGGTTATTTGCTAAATAATAATAGTAATAATAATAATAATAATAATAATAATAATAATAATAATAATAATAATAACAGCAGCAGCTTCTGGTTGCTATGCTTGACCCAAATATTTCCTTGGAAACAAAGCACAGCAGAAACTCTTGCCAAGTCACATGGAGCAGATTTGAAACTAAAATCAAAATGTAAATAACAAAAACCATTTGGAGGGCAAGTTACCAAAAACTCTCAGGTAGGTAGCTGCAGGTGAATTTATCTACCTGAGTTCTGCATACCCATGAGCAGGAAAAGTGGTCAGGCATTGGAACAGGCTGCTCAGAGAGGTGGTGGAGTCAGCATTCCTGGATGTGTTCAAGAAACGTGTGGCCATGGCACTTGGAGACATGGTTTAATGGTCATGGTGGTGTTGGCTTGTGTGAGAGACTAAAGCACTAAAGCACACTCTCCTGGTGTGACTCGACAAAGATAAAATCACTTGCTGCTTGCCCAGACAGTAGCTGATGTGCATTGGGCAGAGCCACTGGAAGGACTCTTGGAAGGTGCAAAGATAACATTGCTCACGGGACTGCAGCTGGCCTACAACAATGGCCCAAGGGCCCAGCATTCACACCTTCAGGACAAGATCATTTCCAGCCATCAGATGCCCCAGGAAGGGACAATGGATTCACCACCTGTTTCCTGATGTGTAATGAGTGTGTGGGTAGGTAGATGGAGAAGGAGGAGGCGGAGGCCTCCCCGCCTCCATCCAGACAGCTACCCAAACTCACCTGAGTACACAGAAAGATTTCCTGGGGAACAACACCTGGACACTTGCCTAAGGGCTGAAAAACTGTATAAAGACTGGAGCAACTACTGGCTTAGTTGAAGAAAACTGGAGAGGAAAAATGCAGCACCACACGCTGGAAAGATCACGGGCCAACACAATGCATCCTGGACTCTGAAAACCCTCTCTCCGTGCTCTAAGTTCCGCCTGCTGCAACTCATGGAGCTGAAGAAGCTGCTCAGAGGACCTCATCCCTTCTACAGCCAAAGCCTCAGCACCCTTCCTCTACAGACCCAACATCTCCTGCAGCACCTTTCCTCCACAGACTCAAACTGTCTTGGGGGTGAGGGGTGTGGTAATATAATTCCTCTCTCTCTTCTCTCTCTCTCTATTCTCTCTCTCTCCCCTTCTGATCCCTCCACTTTATTTATGCAATAAATAGTCTAGCTGTTGATATTTTGGCCTCGTTTGTGCCTCTCATTTCGCAACACGGGAATAATCATTAAAAACCTGAATCTCTTTCCCTCTCCAGATCGAGACAGCTTGATGGTTGGACTCGATGCTCTTAGAGGTCTTTTCCCATCAAAACAATTCTGTGATTATTCACTCTTTGATGAAGGAACTTCTGAAGAAGTTCCTGGTGTCAGGTGTCCTGCTTCTAGGTGGCATCTAGAAAATATATGTCCATGGCAGCTGTGCAGAAAGTGTAGCCTATCACAGAATCATAGAAACATTCAGGTTGGAAAAGACCCTCAGGATCACCAAGGCCAACCCAGAACCCAGTTCTACAAGGCTCATGCCTAAACCTTATCCCCAGGAACCACATCTAAACCACCTTTAAATGCATCCAAGGTTGGGGACTCAACCACCTCCCTGCCCAGCACATTCCAGTGCCTGACCACTCTTCCCATGAAAAAATTTTTCCTAATGTCCAGTCTAAACCTACCCAGTGGCAGCTTGAGTCCATTCCCTCTTGTTCTATCACTAATTACCTGTGAGAAGAGACCAGCAGCAGCCTCTCTACAAAGTCCTCTCAGGTAGATGTAGAGAGCATTGCTTTCTCTCAGCCTCCTCTTTTCCAGACTAAACAGCCCCAGCTCCTTCAGTCATTCCTGATAAGATTTATTCCCCAGGCCCTTCACAGCTTTGTTGCCCTCCTCTGGCTCCAGCACCTCCACATGTCTCCTGTATTGAGGTGCCCAAAACTGGACACAATACTGGAGGTGTGGCCTCACCAGAGCTGAGTACAAGTGGACAATCACCTCCATACTATCATAGTATCATAGTATCAGTCAGGGTTGGAAGGGACCACAAGTATCATCTAGTTCCAACCCCTGCCATGGGCAGGGACACCCTACACTAAGCTCTAGCTCAGGAAGTCTCCAAAAGACTGCTAAAAGATGAAAAGGACTATCACTTTGTCTTTATCCATGACACCTTTTGATACAGGTTCTTGACTTGACACACCAGAGAGAGGACACTAACCCAGGAAAAAAATTCAGCACAAGAAGGGCATTAAACTGTTGGAGCAGGTCCAGAGGAGGCCATGACGATGTTCAGATGGCTAAAGCTGAGAGAGTTGGGGCTGTTCAGTCTGGAGAAGAGAAGGTTCCTGGAAGACCTTACAGTAGCCTTCCAGTACCTGAAGGGTACAGCAAAGCTGCAGAGGGACTTTTTACAAAGGCTTGTTGTGATAGGATGAAGGGGAATGAATTTAAGATTAAGGAGGGCAGATATAGATTGGATCTTAGAAAAAAGAAAGTCTTTAGTGTGAGGGTGCTGAGACACTAGAGCAGGTTGCCCAAGGGGGTTCTCCATGCCCCCTTCCTGGAAGTGTTCAAGACAAGGTTGGACTGGGCCTTGAGCAACCTGGGCTAGTGGAAGGTATCCCTGCCCATGGGTGGAACTAGATGATCTTTGAGGTTCCTCCAAGCCCAATACATTCTATGATTCTATGATTTTATTCCAAGTTTTCATATTCCTCTGTTTTACAGAACTTTTTGGTCCAAATTACTGCTATAAGATGAAGAAATTAAATGTGTTTAGCTGAGATAAAAACTGGTGACTGCAATGCTCTCAGTGCTGTTGTTCCAGCCAATATGGGTCACAGAATCACAGAATTGCCAGGGTTGGAAAGGACCACAAGGATCATCTAGTTCTAACCCCCTGCCATGGGCAGGGACACCCCACACTAGATCAGGTTGCTCAGAACAACACCCAGCCTGGCCTTAAAAACCTTCAGTCATTCTGTGTCTCAGCAGTTGTGTCTGAAAACTCTGCCAAGATAACGTGGAAAGATGTAATCCTAGTGGGGAATTAGTAAGACCTGGAAGGATGAATCTGTGGTTAGCAAGATGTAGCAATGACTTTGTTAATTGTTGCCTTTCTTTATGAGTTTGACTCCCCAGTGTAGTTCACACTTCAAAATGAGAAGGGCTTAACAAACATAACATAACAAACTTCAACATAACAAAACCTTTTTTTTACTTTGTGGATGACAGAGTGCTGGGCCAGGCTTCCCAGAGAGGTTGTGGAGTCGTCTTCTCTAGAGACGTTAAGATCACATCTTCCCACACTCTTTCATTCTGGCAGAGTTTTCAGACATAACTGCTGAGACACAGAATGACTCAAGATTTTTAATGCCAGGCTGGATGTGGCTCTGAGCAACCTGATCTAGTGTGAGGTGTCCCTGCCCATGGCAGGGGGGTTGATGATGATTCCAGTTCTGGAGCCCCTATTACAGAAAGGATCTGGCGCTGCTGGAACATGTCCAGAGAAGGGCCATGAGGGTGATCAGAGGGCTGGAGCTGCTCTCCTATGAGGACAGACTGAGAGAGTTGGGGCTGTTCAGTCTGGAGAAGAGAAGGCTCTGAGGATACCTTATTGTGAACTTCCAGTATCTGAAGAGGGCTACAGGAAAGCTGGGGAGGGGCTTTTTAGGGTGTCAGGGAGTGATAGGACTAGGGGGAATGGAACAAAACTAGAAATGGGTAGATTCAGATTGGCTGTTAGGAAGAAGTTCTTCAGCATGAGAGTGGTGAGACACTGGAACAGGTTGCTCAGGGAGCTAGTGGAAGCCTCATCCCTGTAGGTTTTTAAGGCCAGGCTGGATGTGGCTCTAAGCAACCTGCTCTAGCGTGAGGTGTCCCTGTCCATGGCAGGGGGTTAGAACTGGATGATCCTTGAGGTCTCTTCCAATCCTACAATTCTATGATTCTATGATTCCTCATGCTCCTAATTAGAATTAGAATCATAGAATCATTTTGTTTGGAAGAAACTTACCCTCAAGATCATCAAGTCCATCCACTAGCCCAACACTGCCGGGTCGCTACTAAACCAAGTCCCTCAGCACCACAGCTGTGTGGGTGCTGATTTCATGGCTTTAAGGCTTCACTGCTGCCTTGGTTGTTTTTTTGTGTGAGATAGATCCATGTCATTTCCCTCAACCCCTTTCTGTGTGAACAGGACCTCCTTCAGCTCTCCTTTCAGCCCTAAACAGGTCAGTCTGTGATGACCTGACTTGATTTTCCCATTTCAACCCATCACTGTACCAGAAAAGGTGTGAAACCCATCTCTTCACCACTGGTAGAGGTAAGATCTGAGCTGCTACAGCAAATATATTCTATCAGTTGTGCTTTTCAAGAGCTCTCCACTGGTTCTTCCCATTAATGTGGCACTCAAGGGAAATGTCTCTGCATTTCTGTGGGTAAGGAATGACTTAGTTTCAGCTATGGAAGGTGTAAAAGCACCTGGGGGACTAAAAAGTTCATAACACAAATGTTGGTGGCAAGCAAACTTTCATGTCCCAGGAATGAAATATATATCTCTGTAGCATCTCTTCTTTCCAAAGAAGGTCTCCCCATCACTTTATTTTTTGCTACCTTGCTACCCCTTTTAGCAGTTGTCCTCTACAATGCTGCCATCATCTTTCAGCCTGCCAGGTTGCACAGTGATTCTTGTGGGGCTGTCCAGGGACAAGGTTATGAAATGTGACCATCTAGTTGGTTGCATCATAGAATCACACAATCACAGAACGGTCTGGGTTGGAGGGGTCCTCAAAGGTCATCCAGTTCAACTCCCTCTGCAGTCAGCAGGGACATCCTCAACTAGATCAGGTTGCCCAGAGCCCTAATGAGCCTCACCTTGAATATCTCCAATGATGGGGCCCCAACCACCTCCCTGGGCAACCTGTTCCAGTGTTCCACCACCCTCATGGTAAACAACTTGTTTCTACCATGCAATCTAAACCTCCTCTTCTCCAGTTTGAAGTCATTGCCCCTTGTCCCATCACTGCAGGCCTTTGTAAACACCTGCCTGGTCTTAATTATTTTTAGTTCATGGCACTGTTCCCCCACCCCAGGGAGAATTCTCAATGCAAACAACTTCAGATTAATTCAGACCATAATATGGTCCTTATTCAATGCTTATTTTGTTCCGCACTGGAATGAGAACAAAGTTTCAAGGTGTGATAGCAGCTGTTAGGGGGGATTTGAAATGAAATTGTGGAAAATGGGTTTGCAGCTTTCTCATTATCTTGTGCATTCTGTATAACACTTTTAAAGTGTTATTGCCTGGGATGTTTGGATAGAAATAGGTCCCTAGCTACTGGGGATTTCATCTCCTCCTGTTCAACATCAGATGCCACATGTGGCTGCTACAGCAGTGGAGTTTTTGATGTTTGCAGACTAAAGATGGCAATGCACAGCAGGACATAATCAAAAACAATGAAAGCTTTGCTTGCCCTGGTTTCCTAGGGAAATGAGCCCTGTGCCTTTGTGATTGCCACACTGAAAGTGGCTCCGCTTGCCTAACCAGCCTGCCTTCTATTTTCCCCAGGTAGTTTGAAATATGTTGTCCAATTTGGATCACTTTTCACAGGAAGGCAAAGACCTCAGTTATTCTGCAGCAAAAGATTTTTTAGAATAGAATAGAATAGAATAGAATAGAATAGAATAGAATAGAATAGAATAGACCAGATTGGAAGAGACCTTCAAGATCATCATGTCCAACCTATCATCCAACACCACCTAATCAACTAAACCATGGCACCAAGCACCCTATCAAGTCTCCTCCTGAACACCTCCAGTGATGGTGACTCCACCACCTCCCCGGGCAGCCCATTCCAATGGGCAATCACTCTCTATGTGTAAAACTTCTTCCTAACCTCCAGCCTAAACCTCCCTTGGTGCAGCCTGAGACTGTGTCCTCTTGTTCTGGTGCTGGTTGCCTGGGAGAAGAGACCAACCTCTGCCTGTCTACAACCTCTCTTCAGGTAGTTGTAGATAGCAATAAGGTCTCCCCTGAGCCTCCTCTTCTCCAAGCTAAGCAACCCCAGCTCCCTCAGCCTCTCCTCATAGGGCTTGTGTTCTAAGCCCCTTACCAACTTTGTGGCCCTTCTCTGGACATGCTCCAGCAAGTCAACATCCTTCCTAAACTGAGGGGCCCAGGAGGGATGTTGTTAGTCAATGGAGATAACCTTTACTGTTTGTCCAGAGGGAAAGTCTGCAGGAAAACTTCAACTTTATAGGTTGGACTTGATGATCTTGGAGGTCTCTTCCAACCTGGTTGATTCTGTGATTCAACATTTACTAGACATTAGAGAATCAGGCACAAGGTATGGACCCATAGGAAAGCAGGTTTTGCAATCCCAGAGCTCAGAGCACCACATGTTAGAGGGATCCTTCATTGTGAGTTATAGAATCATAGAATTATTAGGGTTGAAAGGGACCACGAGGATCATCTAGTTCTAATGCCCCTGGCATTGGGCAGGGACACCTCACACTAGAGCAGGTTGCTCAGAGCCACATCCAGCCTGGCCTTCAAAACCTACAGGGATGAGGCTTCCACCAGCTCCCTGGGCAACCTGTGCCAGTGCCTCACCACCCTCATGGGGAACAACTTCTTCCTAAAATCCAATCTGAATCTACCCATTTCTAGTTTTGTTCCATTTCCCCCATTCTTATTACTCCCTGACACCCGAAAAAGTCCCTCCCCAGCCTTCTTGTAGCCCCCTTCAGATACTGGAAGGCCACAATAAGGTCTCCTTGGAGCCTTATTATAATGAATATGGGTGAGGGAAAGAAGCACAGAAACAGTGTGGGGTCTTGTCACCAGTTCCAAAACGATTGGTAACTAAAGTTAACTTCTTAACAGGTTAATTCAAATATAGGAGCTTTCAGAGTTGCTTCCTCATTTTGGGTAAGAGCCTTTTTTTCTAATGTGCAATGTACTCTTGTGGCCAAGAAGGCCAATGCCATTCTGGGGTGGATTAGAAGGGGTGTGAGTAGTAGGTCAAGAGAGGTTCTCTTTCTCCTCTGCCTTGGTGAGGCCTCATCAAAGGATCACAGGATGATAGGGTTAGAAGGGACCTCCGAAGATCATTGAGTCCAGCTTCTCATGTCAGAGCAGGACCATAGAATCTAGCACAGGTCACATAGGAACACATCCAGATGGGTCTTGAAAGTCTCCAGAGGAGGAGACTCCACAACCTCTCTGGGGAGCCTGGTCCAGTGCCCTGTGACCCTTACAATAAATAAGTTCTTCCTCACATTGAGGTGGAACCTCCTGTGGTGCAGTTTATATCCATTGCCCCTTGTCCTATCCCAGGGTGCAACTGAGCAGAGCCTGTCCCCTCCCTCCTGACCCCCAGCCCTCAGATATTTATAGACATTGATCAGATTCCCTCTCAGTCTTCTCCTCTCCAGACTAACCACCCCCAGGGCTCTAAGCCTCTCCTCATAAGGCAGTGCTCCAGTCCCTTCATCATCCTACACGGAGAGAGTGATTGCCCATTGGAATCGGCTACCCGTGGAGGTGGTGGAGTCACCTTCACTGGAGGTGTTCAGGAGAAGACTTGATGGGGTGCTTGGCTGTATGGTCTAGTTGTTGGGTGGGTTGGACTGTTTGATGGGTTGGACGTGATGATCTTGAAGGTCTCTTCCAACCTGGTGTATTGTATTGTATTGTATTGTATCCTGGTATCTCTCTCTTGCACTCTCTCGAGTAGATTCCTGTCCCTCCTGAACTGGGGAGCCTGCTTTGCAATAACTGCTGGTGATGGACATGGGAAAACTGTGTCTTCAGGAATTTTGTCACTCAGATGACAAAAACAACCACCAGGGTTTTTGCCCTTCTCTGGACCTGCTCCAGCACCTCAATATCTTCCTTGCGTGTTGGTCCCAATATATGACATGGAGGCTAACCCCAACTTTGGGGATGGTGATGAGTTTTACTCTCAATGAGCCATTTGCAGGGCATGTGTGATCCACTAAAGGTGGATCTCACTGTTGCATCTCTCACTCTTGAGCATCACTGTGCTGTTCTCCTTACTTTGTGCTTCAGACCACAGACAGAAAAAAGAGAGACCCCATGGCGGAAGGGTGTCCATAGGAAGCATTCTTTCTAACAGCAATCCTTCAAGCTCCCTCTGAGCACCCATGCTGCACAGGACACCCCTTGACGTGGCTTTGCCTGCTCTGTGACCCCCCCAGCCCAGTTCAGCTCCTTGGATAACCCTTTCTTTGTGTCTACATGGCATCTCTCATTTCTCAGGAATGTCCAAGAGCTTTCTGTCAAGCCCCTCCAAGCAGCTGTAGAGCCACAAAGGGTTGGGAGACATCTGAAACAGGCCATTCTGCTGCTTGCATCTGCAAAGTCAGCCTGAATTCTCCTTCATTTAGCTTTGCATATCTCTGGCCCTGGCTTTGTGGGCTCATACAAGGCATCCATTATTTCTTGTGTTGATAAACACCACACACCCCTCCCCCCCCCCCCCCCCATAACTTCACAAGGCCTTCTGGAGCTCTTTGACATTTTCTTGCTCTAGGATAACTCAGCAGTGACAAATCCCCATCCAGGAGACATGATCCAATGCTGGAAAAGGAGGGGTGGTTAAAAAGTTACTAAGTACAACTCAGAGCAGAACTAAAGAGGAAACATCTCCACTTAAGTAGCCTTCTTCAGTGTGTGGGGAGAACATGACATCAGCCTTTTCAGATCACTTTTCCTGAGTCTTGAAAAGCTTGGATAAAACTTTTCTTGCCTCCCAAGCAATGTCCTAAGAGAGCCTCACTAGGAAAAGGCTTCCTGGTGGTCCCTTGGTCCTCTGCAGCACAGCTTGCACTAGCCCTGGGCTATGCTGCTGGAACTGCAGGAGGGAAGCCGAGGGACCAGACGTCAAAGTTAAAGCTGGGACCCTTTTGTCCACCAGGCTGGCTCACAGTGTACCTAGCCCCAGGCCATCTCCACCATGTCAAAGCAGAGGAGCAGAGGTGTGCTGTACTTCTTCACAAACCCTTCATGCAAAGCAGTTGTGATTTTTTCACATGTAGCCTGTAGTAGAAAGAGAGGATCCAGGTCTTCTGAACCCAAATTTCTTGCCCACTCCACTGAGACATCACTGTTTAAAGAGGTGCCAGGGGCTCTGATCAGCAGAGCTTCTCATTTTCTGACATTGTTTAAACACCCCCAACATGGACCAGAAGAACATCCTGGATTAAAAGACTCTTGCCCATCTCCCTGCAGCCACTGCACTCAACATCAGAGGATTTTCAGGCTTACAACTCCCTGTAGTAGAACAGCAAAACTTCTGGGCTGCATTTCTGTCCACCCTCACACTGCAGCATGTCTTTTCCTGAACAGTCATCTTCAGCCTATGCATTTTGCAGATCACCTCCTCCTCCCCGTGAGCAGAGTTCACTGGAGCCAGCCCTGGGGACTTTCTCAGGTTCTCATCCCTGTGCCTGACAGGTTCCACTGACAGGCAGGCTCAGTGATTTGTCTCCAGGTAGATGGTTTGAGTAGACACCTTTGAAGCAACAGGTTTACCACCTGTCTGTGTCTACCTGTACCTTAATGGAGAGTAATGATCCTTCATGAACCCTCTGAATGAAAGCCATTAACTGAACCGATGGGAGAAATTGAATTACTGTCTCACCCAATACTTCCAATTTACTTTCCAGTTCATCCTGTCCAAGATGTGCTGAACTTGTACATGGTCTCTGTCACACACCAGGACACAGGCAGAGAGGGATCCCTCCCTTTGGCTCTCCAGGAAAGTTAAAATGTGACAGAAAAGTCCTTGGGCAGTTGCTGAAGGATTTTTCTACCTCACTTTCTCTTCCTGAAATCTGAACTAGTCTGAGGTTGGTTTTCTTCTTGTGGTTTGCCCTGACAGCAGATGTGTCACAGAATCAGAGAATGGTTTGGATTTGAAGGGAACTTTAAAGATCATCTACTCCAACCCTCCTGCAGTGAGCAGAGACGTCTCCAACTACATCAGGTATCTGTGAGCTGCCCCTTCCTGAGGCTAGGACTGTGCAGTGAGTGCAATATTCATGGGCACAGACCTACTGAGTGAATCACACAGAACCATGGGTGTTGGAAGGGAACCTCTACTCTTCCCTGGTGAGACCTTGTCTTGAGTACTGCATTCAGTTCTGGGCTCCCCAGTCCAAGAGGGACAGGGATCTGCTGGAGATGGTCCAGCAGAGGGCTACAAAGGTGATTAGGGGACTGGAGCACTGCCTTGTTAAGAGAGGCTGAGGGACCTGGGACATTTTAGTCTGGAAAAGAGAAGACTTAGAGGGGATTTAATAAATGTTTATAAATATCTGAGGACTGGGTGCCAGGAGGGAGGGGACAGGCTCTGCTCAGCTGCACCCTGTGATAGGAAAAGGAGCAATGGATGTATGCTGCAGCACAGGAAGTTCCACCTCAATATGAGGAACAACTTCTTTACTGTGAGGGTCACAGAGCACTGGAAGAGGCTCCCCAGAGAGGTTGTGGAGTCTCCTTCTCTGCAGACTTTCAAGACCCATCTGGATGCATTCCTGTGTGACCTGCACTAGATTCTATGGTCCTGCTCTGGCAGGGGGGTTGGACTCGATGATCTGTTTGGGTCCCTTCCAATCCCTGACATCCTGTGGTCCTCTAGAGATCATTGAGTCCAGCCCCTGCTAACCCAGAGCAGGTTGCATACGATCACATCCAGGCTGCTTTTGAAAGTCTTCAGAGAAGGAGACTCCACAACCTCCCTGGGGAGCCTGTTTCAGGGCTCAACCACCCTCAAAGAATCCACGCTGTTATTTACAGAGTCAGCCTGAGGCTTTCAGGGAGACCAAATTTGGTGTCAGTACAAACACCAAACAAAATGCAGAGGACTTAGAGTAACTCAGCAGTGTGTTACAAGTCACAGGTTTCTTTTTTCTTGCTCCCTGTGCATCCAACTATGTGCAAAGGAGACATTGTGTCCTTGATGATGTTTGATGAAATAGATTTAATCCAACAGGACATTGGGCCTGACAGCATCATGTTAGCCCATCTATTATTCAAGTTTTGTATCTGCTGGTCCCTAGATGGATTGGTGTGTCTCCCAGATGCTCTTCCCTGTTCTTCTGATGTCTTTTTGTTTCCGTGGTCGATAACCTTGTGCTTGGTGTGTGCAAATCTAATTAGGTTTTGGTCCAACAGAAAATGTCAGCTTGCATGTGCCTTCAGGAATGATGGATGTTCTATCTCTGGAAATAGCACAGCTCCAAATGGGAACTCTTCGCAAGTATGAGGCTAACCCAGCCTATTTGTAAAACAAAATAATCATAGAATGGTCCAGGATGGAAGGGACCTCCAAAGGGTTATCTTGATCAACCCCTCTGCAGTCAGCAGGCACA
The DNA here is from genome assembly GCA_033816785.1 of Picus viridis. Taxonomy (NCBI): domain Eukaryota; kingdom Metazoa; phylum Chordata; class Aves; order Piciformes; family Picidae; genus Picus; species Picus viridis. The sequence goes on along the minus strand of CM066566.1, from coordinate 37,200,130 downwards.
TAGAATCACAGAATCAATAAGGTTGGAAGAGACCTCAAGGATCATAGGATCATAGAATCACAGTATCAGTCAGGGTTGGAAGGGACCACAAGGATCATCTAGTTCCAACCCCCTGCCATGGGCAGGGACACCCCACACTAGATCAGGCTGGCCGGAGCCTCATCCAGCCTGGCCTTAAACACCTCCAGGGATGGGGCCCCAACCACCTCCCTGGACAAACCATTCCAGGGCCTCACCACTCTTATGGTGAAGAACTTCCTCCTCACATGTGGCGGTCACATCACGTCCAGCCTGAATCTCCCCACCTCCAGCTTCATTCCATTCCCCCTAGTCCTATCACTACCTGATAGCCTGAGAAGTCCCTCCCCAGCCTTCTTGTAGGCCCCCTTCAGATACTGGAAGGCCACAATGAGGTCACCTCAGAGCCTTCTCTTCTTCAGTCTGAACAGCCCCAACTCTCTCAGCCTGTCTCCATAGGAGAGGTGCTCCAGCTAATCCTCTCCTCTAATAGTCAAAACTCACTGGATCCTCAAGTCCAAGCTGTCACCACAGACCTCATGACTACTAAACCATGGCACCAAGTGCCACATCCAATCCCCTCTTGAACACCTCCAGGGATGGTGACTCCTCCACCTCCCTGGGCAGCACATTCCAACGGCTAACAACTCTCTGTGAAGAACTTTCTCCTCATCTCGAGCCTAAACTTCCCCTGGTGCAGCTTGAGTCTAAGTCTTCTTTTTTCTGGTGCTGGTTGCCTGGGAGAAGGGACATCCTCCACTAGATCAGGTTGCCCAGGGCCCTGTTAAGGCTCAACTTGAATATCTCCTAGGATAGGATAGGATAGGATAGGATAGGATAGGATAGGATAGGATAGGATAGGATAGGATAGGATAGGATAGGATAGGATAGGATAGGATAGGATAGGGAGGGGTAGGGATAGGGTAGGGTAGGGTAGGGTAGGGTAGGGTAGGGTAGGGTAGGGTAGGGTAGGGTAGGGTAGGGCAGGGCAGGGCAGGGCAGGGCAGGGCAGGGCAGGGTAGAATAGAATAGAATAGAATAGAATAGAATAGAATAGAATAGAATAGAATAGAATAGAATAGAATAGACCAGACCAGACCAGACCAGACCAGACCAGACAAGGTTGGAAGAGACCTTCAAGATTATTGTGTCCAACCTATCATCCAACACCACCTAATCAACTAAACCATGCAACCAAGCACACTATCAAGTCTCCAACCACTTCCCTGGGCAATCTGTTCCAGTGTGGTAGTTTCAGGCTATGCCTTTAAAATCTAGCTGCAGACTTCAAGCAGAAAAGTAGAAAAATATAAATAAATCACTATTGGGTGTACAAAGGAAAACAAAAGATTATTGTAAACAATTTCATTGGATAAATGTCTGTGTATAAGAGGAGCTGTATCATAACAATTCTTCACATTTCCATTTCCATTCCCATTCCTTTTCTCTTCTCTTCTGATCTTGGCTGTTCTGCTTTGCTCAGGAGAGATAACGTGCCCTCATGTTGAGGTGGAATTTCCTGTGTTCCAGATTATACCTGTTGACCCTTGTCCTGTCACAGGACACCACTGAAAAGAGACATAAAGAGTTTGTTGCAAAAGGGGTGTGTGTGTGCGTGTGAGGACATCAGGAGAATAAAATGGAGGCACCTCAACACCATGGCCACAGAATTCCTTCAGGAAGCTCCTTCTGCTTTCCCCCCAAAACTGCTCAGAGCTTCCTGAAGACAAAATATTAAGCAAGTTTTAGTTAGGGAAACTGAATTCATTTGAGCTGTTTGATGTTCTCTGTTTCTACAACAGATTTTCTGATACTGTGGTGGCTGGAAAGGCTCTTGGGGGTGACTCATATTGGAAAATGCACAGGCTGAGAGCTGGGTGCAGGCAAACTTCATGAAGCTCAATAAGGACAAGTGTAGGGTCCCGCATGTGGGGAAGAATAACAGCAGGCACCAGGACAGGTTAGGAGCTGCCCTGATGGAAAGCAGCTCCACAGAGAAAGACCTTGGAGTGCTGGTGGACAGAAAGTTCTGCATGGGACAGCCATGTGCCATATTCAGGGGAAAAGATAATCTGCTGGTTTTCCTAGTTGGAAAGCCAGACTCATGACACCTGGAGAAAGACCTTGGCATCCTAGTGGCCAGCAATGTGCCTGTGGCCAAGTGAGCCAATGGGATCCTGGGGTGCAGCATGAAAAGTGTGGCCAGAAGGGCCAGGAAGGTTCTTCTCCTCCTCTACTCTGCCCTGCCTTAGCAAGACCACAGCTGCAATCCTGTGTCCAGTTTTGGGCTCCCCAGTTCAAGAGAGACAGAGACCTGCTGGAGAGAATCCAAGGGATAGCCACAAGGATGATTAGGGGACTTGGGCATCTGCCCTGTGAAGAGAGGCTGAGAGCCCTGGGGCAGTTAAGTCTGGAGAAGACTGAGAGGGAACCTGATCAATGTCTATCAATATCTGAGAGGTGGGTGTCAAGTGGAGGGGGCCAAGCTCTTTTGGGTGGTGCACAGCAATAAAGCAAGGACCAATGGATACAAACTTGAACTCAGAAGGTTTCACTTCAACATGAGGAGAAACTTCTTTACAGTGAGGGTGACAGTGCACTGGAGCAGGCTGCCCAGAGAGGTTGTGGAGTCTCTGTCTCTGGAGACTTTAAAAACCCACCGGGATGCATTCCTGTGCAGACTACCCTAAGTGATCCTGGTTTGGCAGGAGAGTTGGACTTGATGATCTTTGTAGGTCCCTTCCAACCTCTAATGTACTCTGATACTGTGATATAAAATGTGATGCTGTTGGCAGAGCTTACAGATGACTGAAACTCATCAACAGTAGCAAACAGCTGTTGTTAGTCAAGATGCAAATTAGTTTTCCATGGCAGGCAGGGAAGTACAAATAATCAACCCAAAATGTAGCAATAGAGACCTACTCCAGCCATTTAGGATCCTGCACAACTCCAGGACTTAAAGCCCCTTGGCTATATGGGAGCATCATGCTGGAAACAATGGCTCAGCTATGATCCCTTTGGATCCAGGGTTACTTCCATTGGTTTCCATAACCTGGCAGTGCTGGATTAATGCTTGGACTTGACACATCCTGGACTGCATCAAGAGAAGCATAGCCAGCGGGTTGAGGGAGGCAATTCTCCCCCTCTGCTCCACTCTGGTGAGACCTCACCTGGACTACTGCATCCAGTTCTGAAGCCCCTATTACAGGAAAGATCTGGACATGCTGGAATATGTCCAGAGAAGGGCCATGAGGATGATCAGAGTGCTGGAGCTCCTCTGCTATGGAGACAGACGGAGGGAGTTGGGGTTGTTCAGCCTGGAGAAGAGAAGGCTCCGAGGAGACCTTATTGTGGCCTTCCAGTATCTGAAGGGGGCCACAAGAAAGCTGGGGAGGGACTTTTTAGGTTGCAGAAAAGGCCTTGTGTGTACTGGTGAAAAGAAGCTGGACATGAGTCAACAGCATACATTTGCAGCCCAGAAAGCCAATGGCATCCTGGGTTGCATCAAAAGAAGAGTGGCCAGCAGACTGAGAGAGGCGATTCTTCCACTCAGCTCTGCTCTGATGAGACCTCACCTGGAGTACTGTGTCCAGCTCTGGAAGCCTCAACACAAGAAGGATAGGGACCTGATTGAGGAGGTCCAGAGGAGGCCACAAAAATGTTTGAGGACTGGAGCACCTTTCCTACCAGGACAGGATGTGAGAGTTGGGAGATAGTTGAGGTCCCATCACTGGAAGTATTCAAGGTGAGGTTCAACAGGGCTCTGGGCAACCTGATCTAGTTGAGGATGTCCCTGTTGACTGCAGAGGGGTTGGACTGGATGACCTTTGGAGGTCTCTTTCAACCCAGACCTTTCTGTGATTCTGAGTTGGGGGCTGTTCAGAGGAGCCCTAATGGGCAGCATTTCAATATCTGAAGGGGACCTAGAGGAAGGCTGAAGAGGACTGTTTAGAAGGGCTTGTAGCGATAGGATAAGAGGCAATGGTTTCAAACCAGAGCAGGGTAGAGTCAGTTTGGACCTCAGGAAGAAGTTCTTTACAGAGAAGACAGTGAAATACTGGAAGAGGTTGCCCAGAGAGGTGGTGGAGCCCCCATCCCTGGATATATTTAAGGTCAAATTAGATGGGTCTGTGAGCCACCTGATCTAATTAAAGATGTTACTGCTTGCTGCAGGGGGATTGGACAAGATGACATTTGAGGGTCACTTCCAACTTAATGCAGGATTCTGTGATCTCCTCCAACCAAAATGATTCTATGGTTTGATAATTCTGTGATAATGAGGATGGGGGCAAAGCAGTAAAACTGAACAGCACAAGCCTGCAGGATGTTAATCTTTAATTTGCTGGCCCCAGCTCAGTGTTCAGTGGCCTTTTCGGTTCAGATGCCATCAGAAGGCAGTGCTGGACCCTAATTATAGACATCTCTGAGCAATGCACTTCACAGCTGCTGTGCTATAAGAAGCAGGGAGAAGATGGGACAGCAGCCAGCAGCAACAGATGCTGATGGCCAGGCCTCCACTTGGTGCAGAGCCCCTAGGGTGCAGCTGCTCACCGTGGGACATGGAGAGCATGCCTGAGACAGCAAGTCCTACCAAATAGCCCAGTGCTTGCAGAAAGATCAGCTGTACCTGGAATGAGAAGGTGACTCTGTTTCCTACACCTGTGGCCAAGGGAGGTTCCTTCCATGGGACCACAACTCCAAAAGCTGCAGAATTGGAGACACAAGAAATACAGCACAAAATAAGAAGCCAAGAGACTGAAGAATAGTGGAATAAAGAAAAGACCCTGGGGGTCATCCAAGGAAACCTCACAGAGTTCAACAAGGGCAAGTGTAGAGTCCTGCACCTAGAGAGGAACAACCCCCTGCACCAGTACAGGCTAGGGGCTGACCTGTTGGAAAGCAGCTCTGTAGAGAAGGACCTGGGGCTGCCAGCAGAAAAGTTCACCATGAGCTGACCAATGTGCCCTGGTGGCCAAGAGGCTAATGGTCTCACAGGGTACAATCAAGAGGAGTACGACCAGCAGGTTCAAGTGAGATCCTCCTGTGGCCCTAGTGGGGCCAAATCTGGAGTACTGGGTTCAGATCTGGGCTCCCTGGTTCAAGAGAGTCCAGCAGATGCAACAAAGATGCTGAGGGGCCTGGAGCATCTCTGTGAGGGGAAAAGGCTGCGACATGTGGGGCTGTTTAGCCCAGAGAAGAGCAGTCTGAGAAGGGTTCTCAAGGCTGATGGATGGCTAAACAGCATCAGACTCTTTTCAGTGGTGCCCAGTGACAGGACAAGGGACAATGGGCAAAAACTGAGAGATGGGCATTTCCATCTGAACACACAGCAAATCTTTGCTCTGAGGGTGACAGAGCACTGGAACAGGCTGCCCAGAGAGGTTGTGGAGTCTCTTTCTCTACAAACTTTCAAAACCCACGTGGACACAATCCTGTGCACCTTGCTCTCTCGAGGTGACCCTGCTTTAGCAGGGAGTTTGGACTAGGTGAACCCCAGAGGTCCCTTCAAACCTCTACCATTCTGTGATCTGTGCTTCCTGTCACAGCAAGCAGACTGTAAACCCCATGAGGCACGGATCATGCAGAGAAAAATACTCCCAGTGATAATCTCGAGGTACCTTCTGCTCTGCCTGCCCTCTCTATCTCTTTTCTGTGTCAGACCTTCTCTTCTTTTGTCCTTGTAGATGTCACACTTCAAGCATCCCTGGCTCACCAAGGACTCTGGAAGTGGTGATGCCTGCCATGCGTGAGCAGACCTGCAGGGCTAGAAATCGGTGCCAGCTATAAATAGGGTGATAACAACCCACAAATAAACTGAAGGGCTGGCCCGTAATGGCAGGGGGTTGTCACCATGTGTGGGACCCTGCTTTCCCTGCCACTGACAGTCCAGAAATGGCTGCTGTGAGCCGAGCCACCCATGGCAAGCATCCAAGTCACCATGTGTTCAGACACAGAAGAATCTGAGCTCAGCCCCCATTCCTCACAGCCCTTGGTATTTCTGTCTCCCTGGTGTGTGTGTGTATGTGTGTTTTAAATGAATGTGATCTTTAAATAGCCATGGCTTCTGGACCCGACGTACCAGGATAGGTTGGGGACTCACCTGATGGAGAGAAGTGAAGGGGAAGTGGATGGAAGGTTGACCATGAACCAGCAAAGTGCTCTTGCAGCCAAGAAGGCCAGTGGTATCCTAGGGGTGTAGGAGAAGGGCTGTGGTCAGTAGGTTGAGAGAGGTTCTTCTCTCTCTACTCTGCCCTGGTGAGGCCACATCTGGAATGTTGTGTCCAGTTCTGGGCCCCTCAGTTCAAGAAGGACCTCAGGGAACTGCTTGAAAGAGTCCAGCACAGAGCCATGAAAATGATGGAGTGGAACATCTTCCTTATAAGGAAAGCCTGAGGGAGCTGAGGGCTCTGTAGCTTGGAGAGGAGGAGCCTGAGGGGTGACCTCATTCATGTTTATAAAGATGGGCAAGGTGAGTGCCAAGAGGACGGAGCCAGGCTCTGCTGGGTGATGCCCAATGCTAGGGCAAGGGGCACTGGGTGGAAGCTGAGGCATAAGAAGTTCCATGGAAAAAGGAGAAAGATTTTTTTCCCTGTGAGGGTGACAGAACACTGGAAGAGACTGCCCTGGGGGGTTGTGGAGTCTCCCTCTTGGAAGATATTCAAGACCCATGCGGATGTATTCCTGTGTGATCTGGTCGAGGTGATCCTGATCTGGCAGGGGGGTTGGACTGGATGATCTCCTGAGGTCCCTTCCAGCCCCTACCATTCTGTGATTGTGATGGTAGAGAAGGCTGAAGGGACACCTTATTGATTTCTACAACTACCTGAAAGGAGGTTGGAGGGAGGTGGGGTGTTGGCCTCTTCTCCCAGGTAAAAGTGGAAGGATAAGAGGAAATGGCCTCAAATGACACCAGGGGAGGTTCAGGTTGAATATTAGGAGAGATGGGTGTTTTTACTAAAAGAGTGGTCAGGCTTTGGAACAGGCTGCCCAGGGAGGTGGTGGAGTCCATCTCTGGAAGTGTTCATAAAACTTTTGTAGACATGGCACTTTGGGACATGGTTTAGCGGGCATGGTGGTGTTGGGCCGATGATCTCAGAGGCCTTTTCCAACCTTAATGACTTTATGACTCTTGTCCCAAAGTGCCATGTCTTTCAAGGCCACAGTGGCAGAGCATACTGGGGTGTGGTTTGGTCTCTCATTACAGCCTTGGTCCTGGGATCCAAATGGATAAACATTAAGACCCTCAAGAAACATCACCTCAATTACTTGGTGTCAGGCTTTGTTTTGCTTTGTGTGGCTGGGTTACAGAGCTGTTCCAAACTGATGCCCAGGCAGATTATGAGCATCACTTGAGTGATGCATGGAGCAAAAATATAAATGGGTAGATTCAGATTAGATGTTAGGAAGAAGTTCTTCCCCATAAGGGTGGTGAGACACTGGCACAGGTTGCCCAGGGAGGTGGTGGAAGCCTCATCCCTGAAGGTTTTTAAGGCCAGGCTGGATGTGGCTATGAGCAACCTGCTCTAGTGTGAGGTGTCCCTGGCCGTGGCAGAAGGATTGGAACTGGATGATCCTTGAGGTCCTTTCCAACCCTGACAATTCTAAGATTCTATGAAGCACATCCCTATTCTTGAGGGCACCTTTAAAGGACTCAAACACTAAACTCTGGACAATATGGTGCCTGGCTGGAAGCAATGTCCTGAGAAGAGGAAACAGCCTCAAATTATGCCATATTGAAGATTAGGTTGAGTATCAGGCAAAAACTCTGCACAGAAAGGGTTGTCAAGCCCTGGAGCAGACTGCCCAGGGATGTGGTGTAGTCACCATCCTGGAGGAATGGGGAAGGGGAAGGGGAAGGGACTGAGGGTGTGGTTTAGTGGTGGGATGTCTGTGTTAGGCTAATTGTTAGACTTAGTGATCTTAATCTTTTCCAACCAACATGATTTTATGATTCTATGATTTTACAACCAAAACTTCCTTTGGAGAAACCTCTGCCAGCAAGAAGTGATCTGTTTATAAGAGATCTGACCACATTTGTACTCTTGAGTTAAAACTCAGCTTGTTAAATGGCCCAGGTCTGAGTCTCTCAATCACTCAGTTTCTGCAACTATGAAACAGGAGCAAGAGAGAACAAGGAAAACTTCCTTGGAAGTGAAGCCACTTCTCTGCCAGCATCTTTGATTGGCAGAACCTGCCTGCTTCCCCCTGTGAGCATCTTCCAGGATCACAGTATCACCAAGGTTGGAAGAGACCTCAAAGATCATCAAGTCCAACCTATCACCCAACACCTCATGATTAGACCATGGCACCAAGTGCCATGTCCAATCCCCTCTTGAACACCTCCAGGGACGGTGACTCCACCACCTCCCTGGGCAGCACATTCCAATGACGAATGACTCTCTCGGTGAAGAACTTTCTCCTCACCTCCAGCCTAAACTTCCCCTGGTGCAGCTTGAGACTGTGTCCTCTTGTTCTGGTGCTGGTTGCCTAAGAGAAGAGACCAACTTCCTCCTGGCTACAACCACCCTTCAGCTAGTTCTAGACAGCAATGAGGTATCCCCTGAGCCTCCTCTTCTCCAGGCTAAACAACCCCAGCTCCCTCAGCCTCTACTTGTAGGGCTTGTGCTCAGTGTCTCGGTCAGGCACTGAAAATGCATTTGAAGAAAAAAGACAGCTCCTCCCTCTTAGCCTTGCTAACCAGACCATGAAGCGATTCAGAAGTTGGCCAGTATCAGGAACAGTGTGGCCAGCAGGAGCAGGGAAGCCATTCTGCTGCTGTACTCAGCATTGGTTAGGTCACACCTTGAGTCCTGTGTCCAGTTCTGGACCCCTCGGTTTCAGAAAAATGTTGAGATGCTGGAATGTGTCCAGAAAAAGGCAACAAAGCTGGGAAGAGTTCTGGAGCACAAGGTTGGGGGGAGGTCTGGAGCGCAGCCCTGTAAGGAGAGGCTGAGGAAGCTGGGGGTGTTTAACTAGGAGAAGAGGAGGCTCTCTACAACCACCTGAAGGGAGGCTGTAGACAGGTTGGGGTTTGTCTCTTCTCCCAGGCAACCAGCACCAGAACAAGAGAATAGAATAGAATAAACCAGGTTGGAAGAGACCTTCAAGATCATCACGTCCAACCTATCAAACAATCCAACCCACCTAAACAACTAAACCATGGCACCAAGCACCCCATCAAGTCTCCTTCTGAACAGCTCCAATGATGGTGACTCCACCACCTCCCTGAGCAGCCCATTCCAATGGGCAATCACTCTCTCTGTGTAGAACTTCTTCCTAACATCCAGCCTAAACCTCCCCTGGCACAGCTTGAGACTGTGTCCTCTTGTTCTGGTGCTGGCTGCCTGGGAGAAGAGACCAACCCCCTCCTGGCTACAACCTCCCTTCAGGTAGTTGTAGACAGCAATAAGGTCACCCCTGAGTCTCCTCTTCTCCAGGCTAAGCAACCCCAGCTCCCTCAGCCTCTCCTCATAGGGCTTGTGTTCCAAACCCCTCACCAACTTCCTTGCCCTTCTCTGGACACGCTCCAGCAAGACAACATCCTTCCTAAACTGAGGGGCCCAGAACTGGACACAGGACTCAAGGTGTGGCCTAACCAGTGCAGTGTACAGGGGCAGAATGACCTCCCTGCTCCTGCTGGCCACACTGTTCCTGATGCAGGCCAGGATGCCATTGGCCTTCTTGGCTGCCTGGGCACACTGCAGGCTCATGTTCAGCCTACCATCAACCAGTACCCCCAGGTCCCTCTCTGCTTGGCCGCTCTCCAGCCACTCTGACCCCAGTCTCAAGCAGTGCCAGGGGAAGTTTAGGCTTGATTAGAAAGAGGTTATTCCCAGAAAGAGAGATTGGCCATTGGAATGTGCTGCCTAGGGACTGTGGTGGGGTCAATGTCCCTAGAGGTGTTTAAGAAAAGCCTGGATGAGGCACTTAGTGCCATGGTTTAGTTGATTATATGGTGTTGGGTGATTGGTTGGACTTGATGACCTTGGAGGTCTCTTCCAACCTGGTTGATTCTGTGATTTAAAAGACAGATGCTGGCTTTAAAAGCTGCAAAACACTGCAGCTGTTAAAAACATCTGCACTTCTGCACCCTGAAGGAGGCAGGATCCAGGACTTTTCTGGACACAGCATTATGCTGACTGGTCTCAAAACAAATGTTACTATGTGTAGTACTGTCCAACATTGCAGGGGTTGGAACTAGATGATCCTTGAGGTCCCTTCCAACCCTAACAATTCTATGATTCTATGAAGATGTGTTCAGCTCCCCACGCACCAAATAAACTGAGCATCGGCTGACACATCTTCCTCCAGTAAAAGCAGTCTTGACCATTGATAGGAGTAGGACCTGGACTGGAAACAGATCTATAAAGTTTGTGGGACTACTTGCTTGTCTTGGTTTGGCTCCATCCCAAAAGGGCTGATTCAACAGTCTGATTCCTCCACACTTCTGCAGAGCTTCACCTTCCAGGGAAGCAACTCAAGTCTTCCTGCTCGGGTGGGGCAAGCACATATTTTGTAGATGATAGCTAAGGAAATGCAGCTCTCTGGTAATCCATAAAACAGGGATGGTGCAATAAGTCCTGAAATCCTTGTCTTCTGGCAGAGACTCTGGATAATGTTGTGCTGGGTAACTTCACACTGAAACCACACCTGGGCCCAGCTTCCCAACAGGGATAGCTTCTAGGGATGGTATGGGAAACTCCCAGCTGCTAGCAGCCAGGAGAAGACCACAGAGTTCAGCATCTTTTCCTCATGAGGTCTGTGAGAGCAGACATGCACCTGTCCAGCTGCACACTGGGAGGTGGTAGAGTCACCATACCTGGAGGCTTTCAAAATACATGGAGGTGTGCTAATCTGGGACATGGTTTAATGGCCATGACGGTGCTGGACCGCATAATCTTAAAGATGTTTCACAACTAAAATGATTCTGTGCTCTTATGATTATTTCCACTCCATGGGCAAGAACACAAGGGCATGTATTTGCCTGAGGGTGCAAACAGCTCATTCCTATTACACCAGAAATGCAATGCAGGTGAAGGCAAGGCTGGTCAATTCCATCAGCATTTCCCTGTTCCTCACACATCCACCACTTAGCAGGACCAGAGATGCCCTTCACTTCTGGTAAGGGAATGATCATTGCTTTTTGAATCATAGAATGGGCTGGGCTGGAAGGGAACTCCAAAGCTCATCCAGTCCCACCCCCTGCAGTCAGCAGGGACATCCTCAACTAGATCAGGTTGCCCAGAGTCCTGTTGAGCCTCACCTTGAATATCTCCAGGCAAGGGGCCTCAACCACCTTCCTGGGCAACCTGTTCCAGTGTTCCACTACACTCATAGTAAAGAACTTGTTCCTGATATCCAGTCTAAATCTGCTCTTCTCTGGTTTGAAGCTATTGATTCTTGTCCTATCACTGCAGGCCACTGTACACAGTCTCTCTCCATCCTTCTTGTAGCCACCTTCAGGTACTGGCAGGCTGCTATTAGGTCTCCCTGGAGCCTCCTCCTCTCCAGGCTGAACACCCCCAGCTCCTTCAGCTTGTCCTCATAGCAGAGGTGCTCCAACCCCTGAACATTTTTGTGACCCTCCCCTTGACCTGCTCCATCATGTCCATGTCCTTCCTATTTTGAGGGCTCCAGAGCTGGATGCAGTACTTAGGTGAGGCCTCACCAGAGCAAAGTGGGAGAATCACCTCTCTGGATCTGCTGGCAACATGTCTTTTGCATCTCTTAATTGTTGCTTCCTAGAAATTATCTGATGTAACTATTCACATCACCTCCCTTCCAGGATGGACACTGCCATGTGCTCCACTTAGAGAGGAAATCATGGAATCACTAAAGTTGGAGAACACCTCTAAGATCATCAAGTCCACATATAAACCCAACACCACCATGCCCACTAAACCAGGTCCCAAGGCCCCATGGCTGTGCCTTTAGTTAAGTCACAGACAAAAAAAAATTGTCTTCACACAAAGGCTCACATAGGCGGACCCCCAGCCATGGACTTGAGGACTGTAAGACTCAGCACCATAGCCAAAGTGGATTCTGGGTCCGCTGTAGCAATGTGATGAGATCTTCTGCCCTGGGACAACGCTGTGGAGGGCCTCAGAATGTTAAAGTCACCAAAACCTCCCTTGCTGAACAATCTTCAGCAAATTTTCAGCTTTGGAACGCTGAATTCCCAACGAATTTCTCTTCTCCAGACCAAACAACCCCAGTTCCCACAGGAGAGGTCTAGGTTGGATATGAAGAAAAACTTCTTCAGGGAAAAGGTCATCAAGCCCTATCATTGCGCTAACAGAACCCTCACCTTGGACTTCTGGAGGGCAAACATCAGCCTGCTTAAGAAGCTTATTTGCAAAGTTTCCTGGGTATCAGCAGGTGTTAGTCAGTTAGAGGGCAGAAGAGCTCTGCAGAGGGACCTTAACCGACTGGACAGATGGGCAGAGTCCAACGGGATGGCATTCAACAAGTCCAAGTGCCGGGTGCTGCACTTTGGCCACAACAACCCCATGCAGAGCTACAGGCTGGGGTCAGAGTGGCTGGAGAGCTCCCAAACAGAGAGGGACCTGGGGGTGCTGATTGACAGCTGCCTGAACATGAGCCAGCAGTGTGCCCAGGTGGCCAGGAAGGCCAATGGCATCCTGGCCTGCATCAGGAACAGTGTGGCCAGCAGGAACAAGGAGGTCATTCTGCCCCTGTACTCTGCTTTGGTTAGGCCACACCTTGAGTCCTGTGTCCAGTTCTGGGCCCCACAGTTTAGGAAGGACATTGAGACACTTGAACATGTCCAGAAAAGGGCAACAAGGCTGGGGAGAGGCCTTGAGCACAAGCCCTATGAGGAGAGGCTGAGGGAGCTGGGGTTGTTTAGCCAGGAGAAGAAGCAGCTCAGGAGAGACCTTATTGCTCTCTACAACTACCTGAAGTGAGGTTGTAGCCAGGAGGGGGTTGGTCTCTTCTCCCAGGCAACCAGCACCAGAACAAGAGGACACAGTCTCAAGCTGCACCAGGGGAAGTTTAGGCTGGAGGTGAGGAGAAAGTTCTTCACTGAGAGAGTCGTTCGCCATTGGAATGGGCTGCCTGGGGAGGTGGTGGAGTCACCATCCCTGGAGATGTTCAAGAGGGGATTGGACATTGCACTTGGTGCCATGGTCTAGTCATGAGGTCTGTGGTGACAGGTTGGACTTGATGATTGAGGTCTCTTCCAACCTTGGTGATACTGTGATAGTGTGATTCAAGGCAGCCCAGGGAAGTGGTGGAGTCACCATGCCTGGAGATATTGAAAAAGCCATGCAGATGTGGTGCTGAGGGTTATGGTTCAGTGGTGACCTGGCAGTGCTAGGTTAATGACTGGACTTCATGAACATAAAGATCTTTCCCAACCAAAATGATTCTGTGATTCTATGATGCACCACTGGGCATGCTGGCATGGCTGGAGACAGGCAGGAGAAAGCTACTCTGCCAAGATCTGGAAGCTTTTGGGCAGCCCTAACACAAGAGCCACACAAACAGTGCTGTGCTGTAGCATAAGAGCAAAACCTCTGGGGAGTGATCGAGCTGCAGTGACCCAGCAGAGCCTCTCTGATCTTCTCCTTCTTGCATCCAGAGAGGTCCACATGGGCAGAGTGACTTCATTCCTGTCTCCTCACAGTATGCAGATACACCCAGAGTCACTAATTAAGGTGAGCAGGGTAGAAGTTTTCCTTCTGGCATCCTTTCATCTCTTCATGCCCTGGTTTCCTTCCAGTTAAATAGGGAATGAGTCATCCTTCCTTCTTCCACTGGAGGACTGCAAGGGATTAGGAAGGCAGTATGTGCAGAACACATCAAAGCTCTCTGCTGGACATCCTCTCCCACAGCTCCTGCAGAGCTGCATTCCCTTGTTCTGTAGGCGCAGGAGGGAGTGGGGCAGCACTCTACAGAAAGGAAGACATCAGGCCTTAACCATGAGGTAGCACTGAAAATCCTTCTCCTGAGGAAGGCCAGTGATAGGACAAGGGGGACACAGGAGGTTTCACTTCAACTTCAGAAAAAGTTCTTCCTTTTAGGGTTGTGAAGCACAGGAACAGGCTGCTCAGAGAGGTTGTGGAGTCATCTCTAGAGACTTTCAAAACCTGCCTGGATGCAATCCTGGGCAACTTGTTGTGGGTTACCCTGCTGTAGCAAGGAGGTTGGATTAGGTGATCTAGAGAGGGACCTGGGGGTGCTGGTTGATGGTAGGCTGAACATGAGCCTGCAGTGTGCCCAGGCAGCCAAGAAGGCCAATGGCATCCTGGCCTGCATCAGGAACAGTATGGCCAGCAGGAGCAGGGAGGTCATTCTGCCCCTGTACACTGCACTGGTTAGGCCACACCTTGAGTCCTGTGTCCAGTTCTGGGCCCCTCAGTTTAGGAAGGATGTTGTCTTGCTGGAGCATGTCCAGAGAAGGGCAAGGAAGTTGGTGAGGGGTTTGGAACACAAGCCCTATGAGGAGAGGCTGAGGGAGCTGGGGTTGCTTAGCCTGGAGAAGAGGAGACTCAGGGGTGACCTTATTGCTGTCTACAACTACCTGAAGGGAGGTTGTAGCCAGGAGGGGGTTGGTCTCTTCTCCCAGGCAGCCAGCACCAGAACAAGAGGACACAGTCTCAAGCTGTGCCAGGGGAGGTTTAGGCTGGATGTTAGGAAGAAGTTCTACACAGAGAGAGTGATTGCCCATTGGAATGGGCTGCTCAGGGAGGTGGTGGAGTCACCATCATTGGAGCTGTTCAGAAGGAGACTTGATGGGGTGCTTGGTGCCATGGTTTAGTTGTTTAGGTGGGTTGGATTGTTTGATAGGTTGGACGCGATGATCTCGGAGGTCTCTTCCAACCTGGTTTATTGTATTATCTCCAGAGATGCCTTCCAACCTCTACCATTCTATGAGAGCTCTGTTAGCTTTTCCTGGAGAAGAATACCAGCTCCACTTGATTAACTAACTCTGCTACCTAAAGCTGCAGAGGTTTGAAAGCCTTCCCCCACTTTCCCCTCCTCAGGTGTCAGATCCTGTGTTGCTGGGGCCCCTCTGGTGTCTCATTAGGTTTCCTTTATTGAGGCTTGATGTGCAAGGCAGGACTTTGTAGTGAAGTGACAGAGGGCAGCCAGTTTGTGTGGGACTCTTTGTCTCAGGTTTTGTAAGAGCTGGTATTGTGAAAGCATTTGACATGCCCACCAAAACAAATATAAAAGCAATTTAATGACATATTTACTTTTAATTGGGGTTGTGGAGGGGAAAAATTAAGAAGAAAGCGGCTGGTTGAATTGGTGCCAGAGGACTCAGGTGGGAATTTATTGTAGCAGCTCCCAGGACTGCCAATTGCCCATAGCAACACATTGTGTAGGAACCCAGCATCCACCACAGAGGGGATTAAAGGTTCAGAGATGAGTAGGAGAGTGGTTGAATGGGCTGGAAGTAACAACTCCAGGTGGGCTCAAATTCATATAAGAAGCTTTTAAGTGTATTCTGTAGGACATCAGAGCAGGTTGGAGCACAAGCCCTGTGAGGAGAGACTGAGGGAGCTGGGGTTGCTTAGCCTGAAGAAGTGGAGGCTCAGGGAGACCTTATTGCTGTCTACAACTACCTGAAGGGAGGTTGTAGACAGGCAGAGGTTGGTCTCTTGTCCCAGGCAGCCAGCACCAGAACAAGAGGACACAGTCTCAGCTGTGCCAGGGGAGGTTTAGGCTGGAGGTTAGGAGGAAGTTCTACACAGAGAGAGTGATTGCCCATTGGAATGGGCTGCCCGGGGAGGTGGTGGAGTCACCATCACTGGAGGTGTTCAGGAGGAGACTTGATGGGGTGCTTGGTGCCATGGTTTAGTTGATTAGGTGGTGTTGATGATAGGTTGGACATGATGATCTGGAAGGTCTCTTCCAACCTGGTCTATTTTTCTGTTATAGAGGGTTGGCAGTTTTGATGCCTTCCCAATAAGTACTTGGTTTGGAAGAAACCCATAACTATCTGCCTACCTGCACTTGCAGCCCAGAAGACCAATCACATCCTGGGCTGCATCAAAAGCAGCATTGCCAGCAGATCCAGAGAGGTGATTCTGCCACTTTGCTCTGGTGAGACCTCACCTGGAGTACTGTGTATGAGTCTAGAGCCCTCAATATAGGAAGGATATGGACCTGATAGAGAGGGTCCAGAGGGGGGGCCACAAAAATGATCCACGGGGTTGTAGCATCCCTGCTACAAAGACAAGCTGAAGGAGCTGGGTGTTGTTTAGCCTGGAGAAGAGGAGGCTCCAGGGAGACCTAATATCCAGTATCTGAAGGGGGCTATCACAAGAATGGAGAGAGACTATTTGCAAGGGCTTGTGGTGACAGGCCTGCAGTGACAGGATGAGTGGCAGTGGCTTTAAGCTGGAGAAGAGTAGATTTAGACTGGATGTTAGGAAAATGTTCTGCACCATGAGGGTGATGGAATACTGGAACAGGCTGCCCAGGGAGGTGGTTGGGGCTCGTTCCCTGAAGATATTCAAAATGAGGCTCAGGGCTCTGGGCTGCCTGATCTAGTTGGGGATGTCCCTGCTGACTTCAGGGTGGTCAGACTGGATGACCCTTGAAGGTCCCTTCTGGCCTGGACCATTCTATGATTCTCTCTCCAGAGATCTCTTCCAACCTCTTGCTTTCTGTGATCCTCTGATTCTGTGGAAAGAAAGTATGAAATGCATTGAGCAAGGCAAAAGAAAGAAAAAATATATATATAATTTAATGCCTGCTTCCTTCTGCTTTCCCCTAAAAAGTTTCCTGTGACTTCAAGTCTGGGATGTGGAAAAAAAAAAAAAAAGAAAAGAGAACAAAAGAGAGGGGGGAAAAAAAGCCTTTAAAACAATCTTCCTGGGAGGTCCTGATGAAACAGGGCTGTCAGAGAAGGCAGCCAGTTGCCCTTCGGATTTGAAATCCAGCTAATTAGCTCGGAAGCACTGCACTTCTGATCTGAGCAGGGCACCAAGCTGCTGAGTTTGATATTTCCAGGCCTGTCAGCCCCTGCATTAGAAAAGGAAACCAACTCAAGCGCAGTGAGGAAGCAGCCAGGCTTAATGAGGCACCCTGGGGCAATTTGGTAGAGCTGGGAAGGAGACCACCTTGACGGCAAAGCCCTCCTTGCCTGGGCTCCTGGTGGGAGCCTGGGATGCAAAGCTGTGGTAAAGGAGGGATAATTCCTCCTCCTGAGGCCCCTGCGGGGATGCACAAAGCCCGGGAGCAGACAGCAATACCAAGAAGAAGGGGAAGCAGTCCTCTGAAGGAGGACAACTGCAGAGCCAACTCATCATTTTTAAGCAGCAGCTTCTTCCCAGCATTCCAGGACTTTGAGCTGCAAGAAGATGCAATGCCATGGTCTTTTGAGCAGCAAAAGCCAGGCACAGATGTTGTCCCTGTTTCTTGTGCCAGGCTTTGGATAGCATCAGCTCTATTTGGAGGCCTTTCTCTGAAGGTATCCAACTTCCACCCTGCTTAATGAGCTCCTGCTCCACCACCATTTTTGCACTCATTCCAGAGCCAGGGGCAAGACCCTCTGTAGTGGTTTTAGGCTATGCCTTTAAAATTCTGTTAGAGATTTTGAGCAGAAAAGTAGAAAGATATAAATCAATCACTCTTGGGTGTAAAGAGGAAAACTAAAGATAGTTCTAAAGAGCTTCCATTTGCTTCATACTGAGCTGGTCTGGCAAAGTTAATGGGGGCGGGGGGGAATTTCAACCCACCACACCCTCAACCAGCCAAGACGCCACCCAGAGGAGGCTCAGCCCCAGCCAGCACCCGTGGAGGGGATTGGAAGAGTCATCAATTTTGGTCCTAATAACCGGGGGCCACCAGGCCCCCCGGCCTTTGTTGTCACCACCACCATCACCCAGTGTGCACCATGGGCACTCACTTGAGATGAGAGGAGGATCCTCCAGCCCCGAGGGGCTCATCTCAGAGCTACTGCCTCTCCTGGTGGGGATTAAATAGGGGAGTGGGTGGGGGGGCCAAGTGGCCACTCCTGGGGTGGGAGGAGACCCCAACAGAGCCCAGGTGCCCTGGGTTTGAGGGCAAAAAGGGGGAAGACGAGGTGGTGGGGTGGAAAAGGGGCAGATTGTGAAACACGTGTTGTTGAGAAAGAATGGAGGTTAAAATAACATCCAAATAGGAAGTATTGACTCTCAGTGATTGCTGGATGCTCAATGTGGCTACTTTCAGGATGTTCCTCTCCTCTTGGATACTAGACAATTTATTGACAAACCCAAACATGATTTTGATAGGCCAGCATTCAGTTCAATAAACAAACCCTCCCACACACCTTCTGCTAAGGTAATTGCATAGCATTACCATCTCAGCAAACTCTTGATCTCAGCTTGGAGGGGTTTTTTTGGGAGTTGTTTTCCCACCCATCTGTGTTTGGGGGAAGGGGCTTGCTTCTGAGAGCAGGCTTTGTGAAGCCAGGACACTGCTGGGCTGAAGAGGAGCCAATGGGTTTAGCTGGCAGAGTTGAACTCTCCTACAGCTAAGCAAGAACAGTCCCTGCCACAATGAACCCTGTGGTCCCTCTTGTGTGAGCATGGAGACAATCTGAGTATGAGATGGAAACCCTTTGATCTCCAGGCATAAGTGCATGAGTTACAAAGAGCAGTAAAAAGAGAGAGTTCTTCCAGCAAGAGAGCTGCACTGCTCTACCATGAGTGGTTCTCTGGTCCTAGTACCTGGGCAGCAGATCCAAATTTGAGTAGGGAAAGATCTGGATGAGGCACTTGGTGCCATGGTTTAGTTGATTAGATAGTGTTGGGTGAAAGGTTGGACTTGATGATCTCAAAAGTCTTTCCCAACCTTGATTCTGTGAATTAATGAAGCCTGTGAATTAATGGATGGGGTTACAGTCCTGGGGCAGACCTGAATGCATTCCTGAGTGGACCACCCTAAGTGATCCTGCTTTGGCAAGGGGTTGGACTCCATGATCTCTTGATGTCCCTTCCAACCTCTAATGTTCTGTGATACTGTGAAAATTCTAGCCACATCACAAGATAAATAGTGCCTGAAATCAAGAGAATACTTCCATTACAAGATGTCAGGACAGTTAGGTTGTCCTGTCTCCTGTAAGGTAGTCAGGGCACAGCTACCATGGAGTGAACTCAAGGCAAGGCAAAGGTTCATAGGGACATATCACCTTGAGGTGTAGGACATCCACCCACAGAGAAAGGACTGAGGAGTTGAGCTTTACTAAGATACAAAGATGAACCAGACTGGAATCCAGGCACCTAAATTCTATTTGAGGTCTAAATTTCTCCAACATAGAGTTTCACAGAATCATGGAATCACAGAATCACAGAAACATTCAGGTTAGAAAAGACCTTCAGGATCACCAAGTCCAACTGATAGCTCTGCTCTAAAAAGTTCACCCCTAAACCATATCCCCAAGCAAATGGTTTGGATTGGAAGGGACCTTAAAGATCATGTAGTTCCAATCTCCCTGACAATGGGCAGGGACACCTTCCATTAGACCAGGTTGTCACATCTGGAATAAAGAATTGTTTTTTCATAAAGCTGGTTGGAATCTCACCATTGTAACTCAGAAGCTGATATTCCAGCTCAGATGGTGGCTTAGCAGCTGGCAAACCCAACTTCTTCGGCTAGGGTACCAGCCTTGAGGAAGAGTTTTTCCAGATGTTCTACCAGTGAAAATTATGTCACTGCAGCAACGGTGGAAATGTTTCTTCACAGAGAGCATTCTCACAGTATCGCCAAGGTTGGAAGAGACCTCAAAGATCATCGAGTCCAACCTGTCACCACAGACCTCATGACTAAACCATGGCACCAAGTGCCACGTCCAGTCCCCTCTTGAACACCTCCAGGGACGGTGACTCCACCACCTCCCTGGGCAGACCATTCCAACGGCTAACAATTCTCTCTGTGAAGAACTTTCTCCTCACCTCCAGCCTAAACTTCCCCTGGCACAGCTTGAGACTGTGTCCTCTTGTTCTGGTTGCCTGGGAGAAGAGAACAACCCCCTCCTGGCTACAACCTCCCTTCAGGTAGTTGTAGACAGCAATGAGGTATCCCCTGAGCCTCCTCTTCTCCAGGCTAAACAATCCCAGTTCCCTCAGCCTCTCCTCATAGGCCTTGTGCTCAAGGCCTCTCCCCAGCCTTGTTGCCCTTCTCTGGACACGTTCAAGTGTCTCGATGTCCTTCCTAAACTGTGGGGCCCAGACCTGGACACAGGACTCAAAGTGCGGCCTAACCAGTGCAGAGTACAGGGGCACAATGACCTTCCTGCTCCTGCTGGCCACACCATTCCTAATGCAGGCCAGGATGCCGTTGACCTTCTTGGCCACCTGGGCACACTGCTGGCTCATGTTTAGCCGGCTGTTGATCAGCACCCCCAGGTCCCTCTTTGCCTGGCCGCTCTCCAGCCACTCCTACCCCAGCCTGTAGCTCTGCATGGGGTTGCTGTGGCCAAAGTACAGCACCTGCCACAGCAACCCTGGAACCGTCTCAAACCCTGGAATTGTCTGGTGCTTAGGGACATGGGTTAGTGCTGACCCTTCAGTTATGCAGAACAATTAATAAAAACATTAATAACTTTATTAATCAAAAAGAATCCCACAGAAAATATTCATAAAACCTGTTTACTGGTTCAAAATATTCACTTGGGGAACAGATCTCTCGCCAGCAGGAACATGTAACAATTTAAACAATATGAGCAACAATCCAGAAACAACAAACAGCAATTCAAACTGTAAAGAAAAAAGGGAACATAGGCAACAGAGCTGGACATTGCTCTCAAGCTGGGGGGAACTCCAGAGTTCTCTAGGGCAACAGACCTTTAACAGATGCTTATGAAAATCATGTTTGTATCAGGAACAGTGTGGCCAGCAGGAGCAGGGAGGTCATTCTCCCCCTGTACACTGCACTGGTTGGTCCACACCTTGAGTACTGTGTCCAGTTCTGGGCCCCTCAGTTTAGGAAGGATGTTGACTTGCTGGAACATGTCCAGAGAAGGGCAACAAGGTTGGTGAGGGGTTTGGAGCACAAGCCCTATGAGGAAAGGCTGAGGGAGCTGGGGTTGCTTAGCCTGGAGAAGAGGAGACTGAGGGGTGACCTTCTTGCTCTCTACAACTACCTGAAGGGAGGTTGTAGACAGGCAGAGGTTGGTCTCTTCTCCTAGGCTACCAGTACCAGAACAAGAGGACACAGTCTCAGGCTGTGCCAGGGCAGGTTTAGGCTGGATGTTAGGAAGAAGTTCTACACAGAGAGAGTGATTCCCCATTGGAATGGACTGCCCGTGGAGGTGGTGGAGTCACCATCATTGGAGGTGTTCAGGAGGAGACTTGATGGGGTGCTTGGTGCCATGGTTTAGTTGATTAGGTGGTGTTGGATGATAGGTTGGACACGATGATCTTGAAGGTCTCCTCCAACCTGGTCTATTCTATTCTATTCTATTCTATTCTATTCTATTCTATTCTATTCTATTCTATTCTATTCTACTCACTGATGGTGGTACCCTGTGGCACACCTGGGGATTCAAACACAACCAAAATGTCATTGAGCACATGAGAGCTGCAGGAGCACAGTTTCACTTTCTGTTGGCTCCTGCAGCTTGCCACTGAGGCACAATCAGAGTTTGTCTCTGAAGGCTTTGTAGCTGAAAGCTTTGTAGAAAAGAGGTTGCTGCTGAAGCTTGCAGGGCTTGTTGGCTTTGTAGCTTTGCCTGTTTGGAGAGGTTCTTCAGCTGCAGTCATCACAATGGTGCTTGTTGCTTCTTCCAATCAAGCAAAACTGTCCCAGGGACTCTCGGCTCCCCCTGGGATTCGCCTCTTGTCCTGGCGAGACACGTCTGTTCTGCTCCTGGGCTTTACAGTGCTATACAGCGAGGGGTCTTTGCAGTCCTGTCTGGGTAAACTGAAGCACAGCTCGGATTCCAAGCAAGGCTTAGTGACTTCTCCCAGAGCATGGACAATTGCAAGGCAAGGCACTGGCTCTTTGGGCTGGTACTGATAGGTTTCCCGAGACATCGATGGCCAGTGACAGCACAGACTGAGGGATAAAACCCTGACACTGTAACCTATAGAATGAGGTCTCTCCAAACGTGGCCAAAGGCACTCACACCTGGCCCACCTGGCCTCCAGGGCATGTTCAGCCAAGCCTGGGCAACGTGGGCATCTTCCTGAAAAAAACAGATCTGCTGGCTCCTGCCCCAGTGTCTGGTTCAGAGCATTTTGAGGCTTTTTGTCCCTTCAGGACATTGAGTAGAGGGCTGGACTGGATGATCTTTTTGGTCTCTTCCAACCTGAGTTATTCCGTAATTCTTTGATTCCATTTTCTTAACTGGGTCTGGAGGACAGGTATATCTTTAACCACTCCATAACCACAGGATATCTTTAACCACTCCAATTTTGAGAGCTGCAGCATCCTGTTTTTCACTGAGGGCTCCAACCTCTCCCAAGAGAGCACAGAGGACCATGCCTCACACTTGCAAAACAAGTCATGGCTAGCACAGTCAGTTTTATCCCTTAACTCTGAAGGCAGAAATAAAACAGGGGAAGAGGAGAGTGTGTTTGTTGTGGAAGTCACCACAAGAAGGGCCATCAAGGAGAGGTTTTCACTTCAGTGCCTCACTGGAGAAATCTGAGCCCAAAGAAAGGGCTTAACCAAAAGAAGCAAGAAGAAAACTTTGTTCAGGTAATCTAATATTATGCTTCAGAGAGCATAAGAAGTTGGCATGGGAGGGTGAGAAAGCCATTTTTCACACAGCTGAGGGCACTGCACCACTTGCATCCTGGGAAGAATCTCATCTTCCCAGTGGCTAGTTGCTATCTGAGAAGATGAGATTAACCAGAACAGTGGTCTGACTGGATCATTGGACTGGAAAACCTGGCTTTGTCTGAGTATCCACTCTCTTCCTTTGCCTCCCCTTTGAAAACATGTCAAGACAGATCACAGCTCTCTGTCCCACCAAAACGGGAGGTATGTTGCTGCTTGATTAAAAGATGGGTCATGCAGAAGCAGATGGCAAAAGAATCATAGAATCATAGAATTGTTAGGGTTGGAAGGGATCTCAAGAATCATCTAGTTCCAACCCCACTGCCATGGGCAGGGACACCTCACACTACATCAGGTTGCACAGAGCCACATCCAGCCTGACCTTAAAAACCTACAGGGATGAGGCTTCCACCACCTCCCTGGGCAACCTGTTTCAGTGTCTCACCACCCTCATGATGAAGAACTTCTTCCTGACATCCAATCTGAATCTACCCATTTCTACTTTTGTCCTTTCCCCCTAATCCTATCACTACCTGACACCCTAAAAAGTCTCTCCCCAGCTTTCCTGTAGCCCCCTTCAGATACTAGAAGGCCACAATAAGGTCTCCTTGGAGCCTTCTCTTCTCTAGACTGAACAGCCCCAACTCTTTCAGTCTGTCCTCATAGGAGAGGAGCTCCAGCCCTCTGGTCATCCTCGTGGCCCTTCTCTGGACAAGTTCCAGCACCTCCAGATCCTTCTTGTAATAGGGGCTCCAGAACTGGATGCAGTACTCTAGGTGGGGTCTCACCAGAGTGGAATAGAGGGGGAGAATCACCTCCCTCAAGCTGCTGGCCAAAAGTGCATCTTGCTTCAGTCTGGTGTTGGCACTGCTGTGGTAGATGTTCCAGTCCCCTCAGCATCTTATTGACTCTCCATTGGACTCTCCCCAGTAGTTTCTTGTCCTTCTTGAACTGCGAGGCCTAGAATTGGATGCAGTATTCCAGATGAGGCCTCCCCAGGGCAGAATAGAATCTGAGAATCATAAAACCTTTCAGGTTGGAAAAGACCCTTGAGATCATCAGGTCCAACTGTTAACCCTACCCTACCAAGTTCACCACCAAACCATATCTCTAAATGCCACATCTAAATGACCTTTAAACACATCCAGGGATGGTGGCACCACCATCTCCCTGGGCAGCCTGTTCCAATGCCTGACCACTCTTTCAGTGATGCTTTTTCCCCTAATAGCCAGCCTAAACCTATTCTGATGCAGCTTGAGATCATCCCTCTTGTTCTATCACTAATTACCTGTGAGAAGAGACCAGCACCAGCCTCTCTATATTGTCATTTCAGGGAGTTGTAGAGGGCAATAAGGTCTTCCCTCAGCCTCCTCTTCCTCAGACTAAACAGTCCCAGGTCCCTCAGCTGCTCTTCATCAGGCTCATTCTCTAGGTCCTTCACCAGCTCTTTGTTGCTCTTGCTCTTCTTTGCACCAGCTCCAGCCCCTCAATGTCTTCCTTGTATTGAGGTGCCCAAAACTGAACACAGCACTCAAGGTGTGGCCTCACCAGTACTGAGCACAAGAGGACAGTCACTTCCCTACTCCTGCTGGCCACACTATTGCTGATATAAGCCAGAATACCATTGGCTTTCTTGGCCACGTGGGCGCACTGCTGGCTCATATTCAGTTGCTTGTCGATTAGAACCCCGGTTCGCTTTCTGCCAGACAGCTTTCCCCAAGCCTGTAGCACACTGCATGGGGTTGCTGTGGCCCAAGTGCAGGACCCGGCACTCGGCCTTGTTGAAGCACATACCATTGACCTGGGCCCACTAATCCAGTCTGTCTAAGTCTCTCTGTAAAACCTCCCTACCCTCAAGCAGATTAACGCTCCCACCTTGGTGGGATCTGCAGATTTACTAATAGTGCTCTCTAACTCCTCATCTAGATCACTGATAAAGATGTTAAACAGAAGTGGTCCTAACACTGAGCCTTGTGTAGCACCACTTGTGACTGGATGCCGGCTGGATTTAACTCCACTGACCACCACTCTTTAGGTATCCAGATGTCCAGCCAGTGCTCTATCCAGCAGAGCATATGCTCATCCAAGCCATGGCCAGAGTGGAGGGGGATGAGAACCTCCTAACAGAATGAGATTCAACAAGGCAAAGAGCCAGGTTCTACACATTGGCCATGACAAACCTATGCAACACTACAGCCTGGGGACAGAGTGTCTGGAGAGTGGCCAGGCAGAAAGGGACCTGGGGGTACAGTGGGCTGAACATGAGTCAGCAGTGTGCCCAGGTATCCAAGGAGGCCAGTGACATCCTGGCCTGTATCAAGAATAGGAGCAGGGAAGTCATTCTGCTGAAATGATGCTGTGGACATCTGTGCAGGTGTTTAAGAAAAGATTGAGTGAGGCACTTAGTGCCGGGGTCTAGTTGATTAATTAGGGTTGGGTGATTGGCTGGACTTGATGATCTTGGAGGTCTCTTCCAACCTGGTTGATTCTGTGTGATTCTGTGTTTCTTAGTGCACCCCAGGATACCATTGGCCTTCTTAAGACCCCTTAATTTCAATCATATACAACTAGTTTGCAGTTTTCTTTTGACTCTCCCTTTCTCTGCTATCAGATCCACCTTGAAGTTTTCAGGATGTCCCACCACCTGGTGTTTAACATGTTCTGTCCATTGCCCATATTGCTCCTTCTAGAAGCAATAACCCATGTATGCAGCATCAGTGCCAGATAAATATTGTCTGAAAGTCTTTAAGGCTGAGCTTAAGCAAGAGTTCTATGGAGGAACACCTTTTTTATTAGGCCAACTGCTTTAGCTTGGATAAACCAGGGGAGTTCCCAGGTCCATCAGACATTTAACCTGATGGTGGATACAAACTAAGTCAACAGCATCACACTGCAGTGACAGAGGCAAACATTGACCTATCCTAAGGAATATAAATGAGAAAGACCTGGAACAACAGGTGAAATCATCAGATATTTGAAGAGTCTTTTGCATGAGGTGTTTTAAAGCAGGGTGGCCATGATGAGAAGTATGGAGAAAGAAGAGATGCAAAATTTGTTCATATGTCTAAAGACACTGTGTGGGACAACACCATGAATGACAACAGATCCTGTATGCATTATAGAAAACCCAGTGACAGCTGAAATCACAGAATCATTCAGGTTGGAAAAGACCCTCAGGATCACCAAGGCCAACCCAGAACCCTACTCTACAAGGCTCACCCCTAAACCATAGCCCCAAGCACAACATCCAAACCACCTTTAAACACATCCAAGGTTGGTAACTCAGCCACCTCCCTGCCCAGCACATTCTAATGCTTGATCACTATTTATGTGAAAAAATGTTCCCTGCTGTCCAGTCTAAACCTACCCAGTGTCAGCTTGAGTCCATTCCCTCTTGTATCACTAATTACCTGTGAGAAGAGACCAGCAGCAGCAGGGTTGGAACTGGATGATCCTTGAGGTCCCTTCCAACCCTGACAATTCTATGATTCTAAGACCTCTGTTTGTTCTTGTTCTCTGCTACCAGTTTGCCACATGATTTTGCATGTCAGGCACATCCTGGAGAGCAGACTCCATCCAGTCATGGATTAGCAGCAATTAAGCAGTGCTCACTGACCTGGTCCAAACTGGACCTCCCCTGAACTGAACAGGAGCCACACTGAATCTTGCTTCTTTCCATTTCTGGGGCTAATTATTACCAGCTAAACAGCACCAGGCTTTCCCTTTTTCTCTTTGCCATGCTTGTTAGCATTGTTTCGTCCAGCAGCTTTTCATCTCAATGGAGGCAATTGTGCCTGGCTGACATTTTAATTCTTTCCAGCTGCATCTGAACAAAATGACACAAATTAAGTGGAAGGGCTTGGGGAAGAGGGGGAAGGAAGCTCCCAGCCTCCACAGTCTGTCCCACAGTGGGGGTTTTGTGCTCAGTGCAGCAGATGCTCAGAAGATGCCATAGAGAAAGGATTTGATGCCACACTGACAGCATGGTCCAGTCCCAAGGGTGTTGGGTTGCATCAAGACTACCTCCCTGTGTAGTGTCCCTGACTTGGGGACATAGTTTAGTGGTGACTTGGTAGTGCTGGATTAGTGTTGACTTGATGATCTTAAAGATTTCTACTTTGAGGTACTTTTTAGGGTGTTGGGTAGTGATAGGACTATGGGGAATGGATCCAGGCTAGAGGAGGGGAGATTTAGATTAGACATTAAGAAGAAGTTCTTCCTCATGAGGGTGTTGAGACACTGGAACAGGTTGTCCAGGGAAGTGGTGGAAGCCTCATCCCTGAAATTTTTTAAGGCCAGGCTGGATGCAGCTCTGGGTGACCTGATGTAGTGTGAGGTGTCCCTGGACGTGGCAGGGGGTTGGAACTGGAAGATCCTTGAGGTCCCTTACAATCCTGACAATTCTATGATTCTGTGACCTGTTCCCTTGAAAGTTGTGGTGGGAAAACTTAGAGGTAAAGGCTTTGCAAAGTGCCGCAGAAGAGCAGTGAGCCACACGTGCCTTTACCTAGAGAATTTGCAAGGCAATCTGCTGCAGTGGGACCATACCTTGGTTTAGGGACCCCCCCACCCAAGGCAGTAAGGCTGAGTGTGCCATGAAAATGATCAGGGGTTGGAGCATCTCTTCTAGGACAGGCTGAAGGACCTGGGGGCGTTCAGCCTGGAAATGAGAAGGCTCCAGGGAGACCAAATAGCAGCCTGCCAGTACCTAAAGGGAGCCTACAGGATGGCTGGAGAGAGACTGTTTACAAGGGCCTGTGGTGACAGGACAAGGGCCAATGGCTTCAAACTAGAGAAGAACAGATTTAGATTGGATGTTAGGAACAAGTTCTGCACCGTGAGGGTGGTGGAACACTGGAACGGGTTGCCCAGGGAGGTGGTTGAGGCTCCATCCCTGGCAATACTCAAACTGGAGCTTGACAGGGCTCTGGGAAACCTAGCTGAGGATGTCCCTGCTGACTGTAGAGGGCTTTGGACTAGATGACCTTTGGTGGTCTCACCCAACCCAGACCATTCTATGATTCTAAGTTGTGGATCTCTTGATTAATCCACAGGAATCTCATCCCTTAGCTAGGATCTCTGGGTAATTATATATATATAATTATATAAATTCTGCTTATACCCCTAAAGGTATTAAGAAGACCAAAGTGGTGCATTAAACCTAGTGTACTTAAGTACTACTTTTTTTAGGTCTGAGGTACTTAGTGATCCCTCAATAGCATGTTTCAGAAGCTAAGCCCTTTAGCCCAAGCTAGGACAAAAAGAGATGTCAAAGGGAAAAAAGAGGCAAAAAAACCTTCTCAGCAGCTTTTATTAGCTGCAGGGAACAAGATCAGACCAGTTCAGCAAACCACAGGGCAACACAATTAAGGCTGGTGCTGGATTAAGCCTGCCCTGAAACCAGAAGATGAAATCAGAGCTGTTTGTTTGCCACATTTGTGTTACTGCAGCCTCATATTAGTGAGCAGGGATGGGAAAAGGTTTGGCTTTGCAGTGGTTTCTCATTCTGGGACCACACTCATGGTCACACAGTGGCTTGCAGCTTCAAGGCAAGAAGAGCCTTGTCTCCTTGCTTGCTTGGACACATCCCTGTCATGTTTGCCTTTCTTTTCCCACTTAGGAAAGGTACATTTTTGACACTCAGATACTTTCTTTGTGCTATACTAGGACGGATTTTCCATTGCCTAATACTCGTATTCCTTGGCTGCTGTTTCACATCAAGCATTTGAAAGCCCAGCCTCTGCCTGAAGGCAAAGAGTTTGTACTAAGGTTTGAAGGCACAGCTATGGCTGCCACCAGAATAAGCATGAAGTTATCTGTCTTAGACACCACTGGCATTGTAGTCACATAAACTGGATGGTCTAAGATCCCTAGGAGCTTCTAATTTCAGCACACAACATGAGACAGGAGATGGTAAGGAACAGGAGATCCCGGGATGGTCAAGGGACCACACAAAAACCAGCTGCAGGAGATGAAGAAGGAAGGTGGAAGTGACAGATACAAATACATTGGAGATTAGAAGCAAGCTCTTCATCAGTCATAAGAAGGAAGTTCTTTACAAAGAGGGTGGTGAAATACTGGAACATGTTGCCCAGAGCAGTGGTGGAGACCACGTCCCCAGAGACATTCAAAGTCAAATTTGATAAGGCCCTGAGCAACCTGATCTAGTTAAAGATGTTATTGCTTACTGCAGGGGGGTTGGACAAGATGGGGGTCTTCAAGGGTCACTTCCAACCTGATGCCTTCTATGATCCTATGATGCTATGAAAGGTTCCCTGGTGAGCTGATGGTCATCACATGAAATCCATCACCTGAAGTTTCTGTGCTTTCTGTGGTCCAGCCTCCAAAAAAGGGTATCACCACTGAGTCTGGAGAGCCCATCCCAACGTTTGATACCAGACCAAAGTACCTGCAAGAGGAAACAAATTTCTCAAGGTCATGCTACACCCCAGAGCAAATCAGAGACACTCTTAAAAGGTAATTTGGAACATTAACATGGACAGATCAGTTTTTGGAGGCACCAATTTCTCTTCATTCTCTACAGAATCATAGAATGAGAGAAATACTGAGGTTGGAATAGAATAGAATAGAATAGAATAGAATAGAATAGAATAGAAGAATAGAATAGAATAGAATAGAATAGAATAGAATAGACCAGGTTGGAAGAGACCTTCAAGATCATCACGTCCAACCTATCATCCAACACCATCTAATCAACTAAACCATGGCACCAAGCACCCCATCAAGTCTCCTCCTGAACACCTCCAGTGATGGTGACTCCACCGCCTCCCCGGGCAGCCCATTCCAACGGGCAATCACTCTCTCTGTGTAGAACTTCTTCCCAACCTCCAGCCTAAACCTGCCCTGGCACAGCCTGAGACTGTGTCCTCTTGTTCTGGTGCTGGCTGCCTGGGAGAAGAGACCAACCTCTGCCTGTCTACAACCTCCCTTCAGGTAGTTGTAGAGAGCAATAAGGTCACCCCTGAGTCTCCTCTTCTCCAGGCTAAGCAACCCCTAAATCACAAAGACTCCTAAAATCATGAAGTTCAACCATCAAGATAACACTGCCAAGTCCACCACTAAACCATGTCCCTGAGTGCCACATCTGCACATCTTTTAAATACCTTTAGAAAGAGTCAAGACTGTCTGGCTTCCTAGCCCACATGCCTCAGGAATTTCAACTACCATTAAAAGGCAGAAGAAATAGGCCAGGGAGGACCATGCCAGTGAAGAAATGAAGATGCTTTCCAAAAAAAGCCTTAGTGCTACATTTTTTCAGCTACCTCAGAAAGTAATGCGAAGAGCAGACTCCTGCTGACACCAAAAACATCTCTGTGCCTTTCTTCCCCACATGCTGTGGGGTAAACCCTCCATTTTTCTAGGTGATAAGGGCTTCTCTCAGGGGGCAGAGTTGGTGGTCTAACACCTCCTTCAGGATATGGTTTAATGAGGGTTTTGGATTTGGGCTGACAGTTGGACTTTGTGATCTTAGAGCTCTTTCCCAACCTTAATGGTTCTATGATCCCAGCAAGAGCAAAGAAAAGGATTCTGGCAGGTTTTCAAAGCAGCCATCCTAACACCTGAGGAAACATCACTGAGAAAGGAGGAGTGAGAGAGGCAGGGAGGTGGGGGGAGAGCCTGTTTTCAGCCTTTGCCATTATTTTCATTTTCTTTAAAGCTGTATTTGAACAGGTCTCAGCAGGGGTCTGGAGCTCTGGATGCTGCCAGGCTTTCATTCTGCCACGCAGCTTAAGGTGTCTCCATAAATCCATGCAGAGCTAAAGTATTTGCAATGAAAATTGAGTTCCAGGACACTTATTTATTTATTGCATTACCCTGCAGCTCTTGTAGATTCCCCTTCGGGCTCTAAGGCTGAAAGGAGGAGGCAGAGGAAGGAGCAGAGGGTGGAGGAGATAAGAAGAATTTCCTGATTCATAAAAGACTGTTTGTTTGGTTTGGATTTTTTTTTCTCTTGTAGAAAGGTTCTCTGTCCACTAAGTGAAATTCCTTGGGGGATTTAAAGCAACGTGACACTACCCCTCTGTTTTTTCACTTTAGAGACCTTGCACCTCAGGCTGCGGTTTCCTGATACATTTTCTTTTGAAGCAACATCAGCTTAAAGAGTTTCTTCCCACTCATTGCCCCTTCCCAAGTGTTTGTTCCTGCCATTCAGCATGTAGCACCACGAAGCTGTGGCTGAGTAGGGCAGGATAAAAGTCATCAAGGAAGCAATTGCTTACCCCCCAAAATCTGTGTTGGCTATGTTGCTGTTAATCTGGAACCATTTCCCAAGCCAGCTCTCAGCAGAGCAGCTGTGCTGGCAGGGGAGAAGAGATGGCATGCAGCAGCCTGAGGCAGGAACAAGAGGCTTCAGAGGGAGGGAGCCATCAAAGACAATGTACCTTGAAGCTAAAGACTGACTTAGCAGCTTTTCATGCAGCTCTTCCATGAGAAAAAGATAATAAAATACAATACAATACACTACACCAGGTTGGAAGAGACCTCCAAGATCATCACGTCCAACCTATCAAACAATCCAACCCACCTAAACAACTAAACCATGGCACCAAGCACCCCATCAAGTCTCCTCCTGAACACCTCCAGTGATGGTGACTCCACCACCTCCACGGGCAGCCCATTCCAATGGGCAATCACTCTCTCTGTATAGAACTTCTTCCTAACATCCAGCCTAAACCTCCCCTGGCACAGCTTGAGACTGTGTCCTCTTGTTCTGGTGCTGGCTGCCTGGGAGAAGAGACCAACCTCTTCCTGACCACAACCTCCCTTCAGGTAGTTGTAGAGAGAAATAAGGTCACCCCTGAGCCTCCTCTTCTCCAGGCTAAGCAACCCCAGCTCCCTCAGCCTCTCCTCACAGGGCTGTGTTCCAAACCCTCACCACCTTCGTTGCCCTTCTCT
Source organism: Picus viridis (assembly GCA_033816785.1). NCBI lineage: Eukaryota > Metazoa > Chordata > Aves > Piciformes > Picidae > Picus > Picus viridis. Next base: position 37,168,453 of record CM066566.1, on the reverse strand, counting down.
GACACACTCCAGCAAGTCAACATCCTTCCTAAACTGAGGGGCCCAGAACTGGACACAGGACTCAAGGTGTGGCCTAACCAGTGCAGTGTACAGGGGCACAATGACCTCCCTGCTCCTGCTGGCCACACTGTTCCTGATGCAGGCCAGGATGCCATTGGCCCTCTTGGCTGCCTGGGCACACTGCAGGCTCATGTTCTGCCTACCATCGACCAGTACCTCCAGGTCCCTCTCTACCTGGCCACTCTCCAGCCATGGAGATTGTCCCCTCCAGCATGCAGCCCTGCCTGGAGCTTCTGTGGTATTGATGCAGAGCACTTCACCACCTTAGGGAACCAGCAGGAGAGGAGGGAGGAGCAGAGTGCTCTGAGAAAAAGAAAGCTTGTAAAGACTCATCTTGAGATCTGTGCACCTTTAAACCACATTGGTGCCCTCCCAAGGACAGACAGGACCTGTTGAAACAGGACAAGGGGTGATGGTTTGAAACTGAGAGGAGAGGTTCAGATTAGACAGAAAGGAGAACGTTTTTATGGTGAAGCTGGTGAGACACTGACCCAGATTGCCCAAATAGGTGGTAGATGCTCCATCCTTGGAAACATTTAAGGCTAGGCTGGACAGGACTCTGAGCAACCTGATCTATTTGAAGTTGTCCCTGCTCCCTGCAACAGAGTTGGACTAGATGACCTTCAAAGGACCCTTCCAACCCAAACCATTCAGTGGTTCAATGGCCTAAGGATAACACTGCAATAATGTCTATGGGAAGGGGAGTAGGGTGAGCACTGTAAGGCCTCTGGAGATGTTTCCAGCCTCCTAAAGTCAGCCTAGAAACAGTCTTGGCTATTCAAACAGTTTGGTAAGGTGGAGATAAACAGATGTTAGGAGCTGCAGGGGAGAAGGCTCTCATGCTGCTACCCTGAGCTCCTGTCAAGGACACCAGAGGAGCAAGGGATGAAACAGGGAGTTCTGGTTTAGGCACTAAGATGAACAAGGAAGTGGTGGAGTTGCTTGAGGAGAAGAAGGATTTTCTGTCTCTCAGTGAAGAGCAGAGAGGGCTGGAGGAGGAAGGGAGGGCAGCTTTGCAGAATGCTAATGAGGTGGAGGTGATGATGGTTGATGTAGAGCTGAATGTGCTGAAGGGACCCTCCAGGGACGATTCCTCAAAATGACTTTCAGGAAACACCCCTGGGACGCTCCCAGCTCTGCATGGAGTACCTGATGCAATGCATCATCAGACAGCAGGATTGACACATGGATGATGAATGCCAACAGTGCAGAAATTCTTTTTCAGGGAGAAAGGTAATTAACTTTGGTAACAAGGACTGGGGATGAGTGCACGTGGGCACGGTTTGTGCAGGGCTGGATTCACAGCAGTGGGATGAGATGGGTGTGCAACACTCACAGATACGTGTCCCCCATCAAGAATGAGCTGGCGGTGGTCGACTCTCCCAAAGCCCACCACAGGACTTGAATTCACATCTTAGGGATTCACCACAGTCCCATTTCTGATCACAGCAATGAGGTGTGGCGAGGGGGATGTTAGCCCCTAACTTCAAGGCCAACAAACACAAGCCCAGGGAGGCCTAGCAAGGGAGAAACTGCTGTGCATCTGTTGGAGATATCATGTCTGTAGAATCATAGAATGCATTGGGTTGGAAGAGATCCCCAATGGTATCTAGTCCAACCTCCCTGCAGTAAGCAGGGACATCACAAAGGATGGAGAGAAACTATTTACACAGGCCTGCAGTGATAGGATAAAGGCTTCAAACTAGAGAGGGGCAGATTTAGATTGCATGTCAGGAAGAAGTTCATTACTATGAGGGTGGTGGAACACTGGAACAGGTTGCCCAGGGAGGTGGTTGAGCCCCCATCCATGGAGATATTCAAGGTGAGGCTTGATGAGGCCCTGGAAAGCCTGATCTAGAGAAGGATGCCCCTGCTCACTCCAGGGGGGTTAGACTAGATGACCTTTGGAGGTCCCTTCCAACCCAGACCATTCTATGAATGTGTGATTCTATGATTCTATGATCTTTAACTATTTCAGGTTTCTCAGAGCCCCCTTGAATCTCTCCTTGAATGTCTCCAGGGATGGGGCCTCTGCCACCTCTCTAGGCAACCTGTTCTAGTATTTCATCACCCTCGCTGTAAACAAATTAGGACCTCCTTATGATCTTACCATGGAAGTGTGTTTTACAGTTCCCTAATTAATGCATGTGAATGCAGAGAAAGGGAAAATGACAACCCCTGGTGGGGTGGGGATGTTTATCTGCTTCAGGGTAGGGAGCCTCCTCAGAGGGATCCAGAGGCTGGACTGATAGACCAAGATCAGTCGTATGTGGTTCAACAACATTAAGAGCTGGGTGCTGCACTTGGGTCACAACAGCCCCTGGCAATGCTACAGGCTTGGGGCACAGCAGATGGAAACTGCCCGGTGGATGAAGACGAAAATGTTGATCAACAGTCAGCTGAACATCAGCCACCAGTGTGCTCAGGTGGCCAAGAAGGCCTGTATCAGAAAAGGTGAAGCCAGCAGGACCAGGGAAGTGATCGTTCCCCTGTACTCAGCACTGGTGAGGCTGCACCTCAAATACTGAGTTCAGTTTTGAGGCACTCGCTTACAAGAAGGACATTGAGATGCTGGAGTGCGTTCAGAGAAGTTGGTGAAGGGTCTGGAGAAGAGGTCATATAAGGAGTGGCTGAGGGAACTGGGGTTGTTTAGTATGGAGAAGATTCAGGAGAGACCTTATCACCCTCTACAACTACCAGAGAATGGCAACGAAGTTGGTGAGGGGTTTGGAATGCAAGCCCTATGAGGAGAGGCTGAGGTAGCTGGGGTTGCTTAGCCTGGAGAAGAGGAGACTGAGGGGTGACCTTATTGCTCTCTACAACTACCTGAAAGGAGGTTGTAGACAGGCAGAGGTTGGTCTCTTCTCTTCTAGGTTGGACGTGATGATCTTGAAGGTCTCTTCCAACCTGGTCTATTCTATTCTATTCTATTCTATTCTATTCTATTCTATTCTATTCTATTCTATTCTATTCTATTCTATTCTATTCTATTCTATTCTATTCTACCTGAAAGGAGGCTGGAGTATGGTGGGGGTCCATCTCTTTTCCCAAGTACTAATGGACATAACAAGAGGAAATGGCTTGCACTGGTGCCAGGAGAGGTTTAGGTTGGAGGTTAAAAAAATTTCATCATGAAAAACATTGTCAAGTCCTGAAACAAGCTGCCCAGGGAAGTGGTGGAGTCACCACCCCTGGAGTTATTTGAATTTAAAAGCCATGTAGATGTAGTGAGCTGGCAGTGCTGGGTCAATGATTGGACTCAATGATCTTAAAGGTCTTCCCCAGCTAAAATGCTTCTATGGTTCTATGAAATTCTCCTTTACCAGGAGGCACCTCAATCCCCACACCTCAAACTGCTTGTAGGTGCCTTAAGATTTCTTGCACAGAGCTATGAGTGCCAGTATGGGGTTTGTGCCTGTTTTAGGATAGGAGGAATAAAATCTCCAGCAGCCTTTACTCAACCTTATCAACATAGATGGAGTGTACCTTCAACCAGTTTGCTGATACCAAACTGGGAGGAGTGGCTGACATGGCAGAAAGCCATTCTGCCATACAGTGTGGCCTAGACAGGCTGGAGAGCTGGGTGGGGAGAAATCAAGTTCAATTCAATAAAGGCAAATGTGAAGTCCTGCATATGCCCTGCTCTGGCAGGGGAGTTGGACTTGATGATGTTTCAAGGTCCCTTCCAACCTCTTCCCTTTTACAGAAAGAATCTGGACATGCTGGAGCGTGTCCAGAGAAGGGCCTTAAGGATGAGCAGAGGGCTGGAGCTGCTCTCCTACAAGCACGGACTGAGGGAATTGGGGCTGTTCAGTCTGGAGGAGAGAAAGCTCCAAGGAGAGCTTATTGTGGTGTTCCAGCATCTGAAGAGGGACTACAAGAAAGCTGGGGAGGGACTTTTTAGGGTGTCAGGGAGTGATAGGACTGGGGGAAAGGAAAAAAATAGAAATGGGTAGATTCAGACTGGAGAAGAGCAGAGTTAGGTTGGATGTTAGGAAGAAGTTCTTCAGCATGAAGGTGGTGAGACACTGGAACAGGTTGCCCAGGGAGGTGGTGGAGGATTTTTAAGGCCAGGCTGGATGTGGCTCTGAGCAACCTGATCTAGTGTGAGGTGTCCCTGGCCACAGCAGCGGGGTTGGAACTGGATGATCCTTGGGGTCCCTCCCAACCCTAACAATTCTATTATTCTAAACCATTCTGTGATTCTGTGTGATTCTGTGGTCTGGGGAAAAGCAACTGCATGGATCAGTGCAGGTTGGGTGCTGGCCTGTTGGAGATCAGCCCTGAGGAAAAGGACCTGGGGGTCCTGGTGGACAACAGGATGACCATGAACCAGCAATGTGCCATTGCCGCCAAGAAGGCCAATGGCATCCTGGGGTTCATTAAGAGGAGTGTGGCAAATAGGTGAAGGGAGGTTCTCGGGCCCCTCTACTCTGCACTGGTGAGACCTCCTCTGAAGTACTGCATCCAGGTCTGGGTACTGCAGCACAAGAAAGACAAAGCACTACTGGAGAGAGTCCAGTGCAGGGCCACTGAGATGATGAGAGGCCTGGAACAGACAGAGAGATCTGGCGCTGTTTAGATTGGAGAACAAGAGGCTAGGGGTGGATCTGGTTAATGCTTACAGATATCTAAGGGATGGGTGTCAGGAAGATGGGGCCAGACTCTTCTCAGTGGTCCCCATAAACCTGAACACAGGAAGTTCCATCTAAACATGAGAAGGAACTTCTTTACTTTGAGGGTAGCAGAGCACTGGAACAGGCTGCTCAGAGAGGTGGTGAGAGTCTCTATCTCTGGAGACTTTCAAGGCCTGCCTGGATGTGTTCCTGTGTGATCTGCTATAGGTGGTCCTGCTCTGGTAGTGGGGGTTGGACTGAATGATCTTCAGAGGTCCCTTCCAACCCCTGCCATTCTGTGATTCTGTGAACAGCTGTAACTTGGTTTTGAGACTGCTGCGACACCATTCCTGTTTCAAAGACAAACCATTTTGCTTCCAAGTCCACTTCATTACCCTAAGAAACAGCAGTGTCCACAGCCTTCCTGAGAGGTCCTGCACCAAACACAAGGATTTCTCCAAGTATATAAGAACACCCTGATGTCTTTCCCTCCCACCACCTCAGAAAAAGAAACACATTGTTCTTATTAAACCCCAAGGAGAACACTTTGCTGCGACTCAGTATCCTGGGGAGAGAAAACAAAAGGCAGACTGGGCATAAACCAGGCCAAATTTCATGTCAGGGTTCATGTTCTAACATCTTGCAACTCCAAAATGCCTTCATTGTTTTGCATCTGGCTTTGGCAGAGCAATTTTCCTTTGCTTTCTGTATTCAACCCAAATTGGTTTTGAAGCTGAAGCTACCAAGAAGTGCTAAGGCTGGGATTTATTAGTGACAAGGAATGCTTAGGGATTGCTCAGGGGTGGTTGTTGCCAGTTCAAGATTTCTGACTGGTTCCAGCAGCAGCCCTGACATTTGTGGTGGTGGGTGGACGTGAAGGGAGGTACAGCTCCCATCCTAACAAGCTAAGATTAATGTCTATCAAGACAGCTCTCTTCAGTACACTTCTTGTCAAGCCAGCTCATGCTCCTGTTCTCACTTAGATTGGATATTAGGAAAAATTTCTTTACTGAAAAAGTAGTTGTAGTGGATGATGCTTATGGCCAGGATTGTGCCCCTGAATATTTCTAGGACATGCTTTTCTGTGTGTTAGCCTTCCTTTGTTCCCCCTCTTTTCTGAAGGCTCCACTGAGTCCAGGTAAACTGCCTGCCTGGGCGTGGTCTCACCCCTGTGGTACACAAGGGTCAGGCTATATGTTTGTTTTCCTGTGTATAGCATAAGCTTACACCATATTTGGTAGAGGCCAGTTCATTGGTTAATCTTTGTGTTAGCAGCGGATGCTCATTGGACCAGTATTCATTGGGGCAAATGGTAAATAGGGGTCGTTTGGTAAACGAGCCTCCTCCTCCTCCTACACACATTGGTGTTGAGCCTGTATCTGTGTGCGCACCAGCGCTGTTGTGGTTCACCTTGCCCGGGACTAAAGCCAGCACTCCAAGAGGCTCCGTAGTGCTTTGCCACCTGCACCCAACTGCGTGCAGTGCCGTGGACAGTACCCCGTGTGAACCACCGTTGGCGAACTGCCACAGTGCCTCCCCCCACCCCGAGCGGGGAGCCTCCGTATTCTGGAAGAGGCAGCAGCCACGCGACGCAGCCACGCGGTCGGCGCCATTTCCTGTATCCTCATTACGGCACATCCGTGCCGCGTTCTGCGGACTACACATATTATCAAGGGAAGACTTCACGAGGCTCTCAGCTTGTGAGTGAGCCAGACCCTTCTTCATAGAGTTTCAGTTGGGGTAGCCTGGAAATCGCTCCAGGTGGAGGACCGCCGGTCACCGACCAACCCCCTCCCCGCCGCTTTCCGGATCAGTTTGATTCTGAGTTCTGCAAATTATTTTGGTTTAAGTGCCTATGCCTAGACATTTTGTAAAGATAGTTCCACTAACCGAATATTGATACCTGTGAAGGGGGACTGTACATACCCCGTTGCAGAGTTTATATATATATATAGAAATAAACTTCATTTTTTTGTAGTGATACCTCTGCCGCTCATTTCTGAGGGCATATTCATAACAGTAGTCAGGCATTGAAAGGGAGGTGGTGGAGTTACTGTCCCTGGAGGCGTTCAAGAAACATGTGGACGTGGCACTTCAGCACAAGGTTTAATGGCCATGGTAGTCTTAGGTTGATGGTTGGACTTGATGGTCTTAGAGTTCTTTTCCAACAGAAACAATTCCATGATTCTATGAATTGCCCTCTGAAGAAGTCTCTCTCTTTTTTCTCCACTGGCTACACCTTAGGTGACTGTGCCCACAGCCTGTGCATGCAAACTACAGTGTTGAAGTAGACAAGCGAAGGGTTTCTGGGGAAGGTTTTGTCTTTCTGTACCTGCAGGGCTCAGAAGCGGTTCACACATTGCCTGTGTTGACTTCATGAGGTTCAACATGTCCAAGTACAAGGTCCTGCACCTGGACTGGGGCAAGCCCCAGTATCAATACAGGCTGGGGGATGAAGGGATGAAGAGCAACCCTGCAGAGAAGGACTTTGGGGTGCTGGTGGGTGAAAAGCTGGACATGAGACAGCAATGCGTGCTCACAGCTCTGAAGACAGCCATGTCCTGGGCTGCATCCCCGGCAGCATGGGCAGCAGGTGGAGGGAGGGGATTCTATCCTTCTACTCCAGTCTGTTGAGATCCTACCTGCAGTAATGGGCCCAGCTCTGGAGTCCATAGTACAGGAGAGACATGGACCTGTTGGACCATGGGCCAGAGGCCGCAAAGTTGATCAGAGGGCTGGAACCCCTTTGTTGTGAGGTCAGGATGTGAGAGTTTGGATAAGCAGGCACCTACTACACAGAGCAAGAGGAAGAGAACAAGGACCATGCCTGTCTTCCATGAAACCCTGCAGCACCCAGGTATGAAAGGGACAGGGTGGGAGGTACTGGGCTCTTCTTGTGGCCAGCATCAAATGGATGGAGCGGGAAAAGTTGTTTCACCCAGGCAGGCGCTTGCTGGCAGCAGCTACTTTTGTTTATCAAGTTCCTGGTAACTGTGTGAATTAGAGACTGGATCATTACCTTCACAATGAACCAGAATGCTGATTTATTTAATGAATGTAAATGGTCTTTCACTAACTAATTAAATTAGGGAAATGGGAACCGTTGACAATAAAATGGATAGCAAGGAGGGAAAAAGCTTCTGTATCCCAGTGACAGCTGTAATATAGGTCTGCCCATGCCCATGCCTCTTTGACAAAACTTCAAAACAAGCTTCTGTCCTTGAAGGCAGGCTTTTACTGCATGGTCTGTGATCAGCCATGGGTTACTGGAAGTCTGCAAAGGTCCTGAACCAAGGCAGGTGATGGAATAGTCTTCTCTTTCTAGTCACACCTGCGTGCATCAGGAGTAAACTGAATGATCTCCTTGAGTTCCTAGCAGTGTAAATACAATCATTTGCATAATTAGTGCAATGAGCTATTTGCAATCATTTCCACTTGCATCTACCAGTAATCAGTTGCTCAATGCTTTGGAAATTGCCTGGGTTGAAAACTCTCCTGTTCCAAACCACCTGCTTGTGAAAACACTCCGTGGTCCTTCAGCAGTCAAATCGAGCATCTGGTAAGTCCAGTCATGGCTTTATAAGAGAATCAAAGACACATTAAAGTTGAAATACACCTCTAAGATCAAGTCCACCCACCAAACCAACTCCACCATACTCACCAAAACAAGTCTCAAGCTCCCTTGGCTACAGCTTTACTTGAATCAGAGACACACACAAAAAATGACTTCACATAAAAAAACCCCAATGTGGTAGTTTTGAGGCTCAGGTGCCTTTAAGATGACAACAAAGACCTCCAAAAAGATAGAAACCAGGAGAGGCTTACAGAGGTGGTCCCCAGCCACGTATTTTGGGACTATAAAGCACCCAGCACCATAGCAAGAGTGGATCCTGGGTCTGTTGTAGCAGTGCTATGCTTTGGGATAACATTGTGGAGGACCTTTAAGTGTCAAAGAGACCAAAATCTTTCTTGCTGAGCAATATTTACCAAAATTTCAGCTTCACAAAGTTGAATTCACAATGAATTCCTTCCTTTGTAGACACCCCAGGAGCCCTTTCACCTACCAAACACAGCCACAGCAACAGGAGCTTTCTTCATGCACAAGGGACAAATACAGGGCAATATGTCACAGAATCACAGAATTAACCAGGCTGGAAAAGACCTTCGAGATCATCAAGTCTAACCTAGCACCCAACACCATCTCATCAACTAAACCATGGCATTTAGTGCCTCATCCAGGCTCTTTATAAACACCTCCAGAGACGGTGACTCCACCACCTCCCTGGGCAGCACATTCCAAGGGCCAATCTCTCTTTCTGGAAGAATTTCCTCCTAATATCCAGCCTAAACCCTGGCACAGCTTGAGATTGTGTCCTCTTGTTCTGTCACTGGTTGCATGGGAGGAGAGACCAACCCCCACCTGGCTACAACCTCCCTTCAGGTAGTTGTAGATGGCAATAAGGTCTCCCCTGAGCCTCCTCTTCTCCAGGCTAAGCAACCCCTCAGCTCCCTCAGCCTCTCCTCACAGGGCTGTGCTCCAAACCCCTCCCCAGCTTTGTTGCCCTTCTCTGGACACATTCCAGCAAGTCAACATCTTTCCTAAACTGAGGGGCCCAGAACTGGACACAGGACTCAAGGTGTGGCCTAAGCAGTACTGAGTACAGGGCAGAATGACTTCCCTGCTCCTGTACACTTCTGGCTTGTATTCAGCTGCAGTCAACCAGTACCCCCCCGGGTCCCTTTCTGCCTGGCTGCTCTCCAGCCACTCTGTAGCACTGCATGGGGTTGTTGTGGCCAACGTGTAGAACCCAGCACTCAGACTTGTTGAATCTCATGCCCTCTTAACAATACCTTGCAGATGAGAAATGGGTATGCTTAAGATAATAGAGCTTGTAGAGTAATGACATCTATTTCCTGCCAAAGAACATAAGTAAAAACCAAAGTGCCTTTTGACAGCTTTATAATCCACCCATGCACTGCCATCCATGTAGGTCATACATCAGTCAAGCCATATTTCACTCATGACTCGTCTTAATAAGTAACTTAAAGACTTTTAACAGCCTTTTGGTAGACTGCTAGGAAGTAAAGCAATAAGAGAAACATCACAAGTCACTGTCCATCCAGAACACCTACAAGCATTGTTTTTCTCAGGAAATAAATCAGTTATAAGACTTCCATCAATTAAATCATGTGAATGACCAAGGTCTTCGATGCAAATGAAGTGAGCATAAATAACTCTTCACCAAAAGACCACTCCTCACCCAGAGGTTATGGAGGAAGTCAGTACAGCTGTTAACTGCTATTAACAGGAAGAAGTCTGCACAGATTCAGATCTATGCTTGACTTTTCAGGGCTGTATAGCTACATGGGAGACAATAATTGGAAAGTGGTGATGATTAATAAGCCTGATTAATTGCACTATCAGAAGACAGGCAATGCAATTACTGAGTCTTTCAGACATACATGAACCTACTCTCCATCAGCAACTGAATGAAACAAATACAAACAGAATGGAATGAAATGGGAAGGCAGAATTTAAGTAGCAGCATGCAAAATGTCAAAGACACCTCCAGTCTGGATCCCTCTCAATATCAGCAAGTGAAGCATAAAATTAAAAAGCTGAAGGAGATAAATGATGCATCCCAAAAGAAAAAAGATCAAGGGAAACTCTCAGCACAGGCTCTTAGGGCTCCCTTTGGTTTGCAGCCTGGTGGTGTGGGGAATGCAAAGTGGATAAAGTCATCTTTTGGGTGGTATTTCAGGCCAGGCTGATAAATCTTCCAGAGTGTTCTCACTGGCCGTGACTGGTCAGGACTGCGTCTGTTCCCAGAGCCAGTTCTGTAGAGACCTGTGTCCAGTTCTGTGTCCAGTTCTGGGCCCCTCAGTTTAGGAAGGATGTTGACTTGCTAGAGTGTGTCCAGAGAAGGGCAACAAAGTTGGTGAGGGGTCTGGAACACAAGCCCTATGAGGAGAGGCTGAGGGAGCTGGGGTTGATTAGCCTGGAGGAGACGAGACTCAGGGGAGACCTTCTTGCTCTCTACAACTACCTGAAGGGAGGTTGTAGCCAGGCAGAGGTTGGTCTCTTCTCCCAGGCAGCCAGCACCAGAACAAGAGGACACAGTCTCAGGCTGCACCAGGGCAGGTTTAGGCTGGATGTTAGGAAGAAGTTCTATACAGAGAGAGTGACTGCCCATTGGAATGGGCTGCCCGGGGGAGGTGGTGGAGTCACCTTCATTGGAGGTGTTCAGGAGGAGACTTGCTGGGGTGCTTGGTGCCATGGTTTAGTTGTTTAGGTGGGTTGGTTTGGTTGATGGGTTGGACGTGATGATCTTGAAGGTCTCTTCCACCTGGTGTATTGTATTATTGACCTTTGGGCTGCAGATGACCTTGTTCAAGAAGCCAGTTATGCAATTTACTGCTGCTGAAAAGAGGTTGCTTCCTTTTGCCATACACAGAATCACAGATTCACTCAGCTTGGAAAAGACTCTCAGGATCATCAAGTCCAACCCAGAACCCTACTCTTCAAAGTTTACCTCTGAACCATAGCCCCAAGCACCACACCCAAACCACCTTTAAACACATCCAGGGCTGGTGACTCAACCACCTCCCTGCCCAGCCCATTCCAGTGCCTGACCACTCTTGATGGGAATTTTTTTCTTCCTAATGTCCAGTTTAAACCTACCCAGTTGTAGTTTGAGGCTACCTATTCTATCACTCTTGTTCTATCACTAATTACCTGTGAGAAGAGACCAGCACCAACCTCTCCACAATGTCGTTTCAGGTGGTAGTAGACAGCAATGAGGTCTCTCCTCAGATTCCTCTTTTCCAAACTAAACAGCCCCAGCTCCTTCAGTCACTCTTCATAAGACTTATTTTCCAGGCTCTTCACCAGCTTTGCTGCCCTCCTCTGCACTGGCTCCTGCACAGGGATCTGGACAAGCTGGACAGGTGGGGCCCAGGTGAATCTCATGAGGTTCCACAAGAGCAAGTGCAAGGTTCTGCACCTGAACAATCCTCACTATCAATACAGACTGGGGAAGGAGGTGATAGAAAGCAGTCCTGTGGGATAGGATTTCGGGGTGCTGGTGGATGAGAAGCTGGATATAAGCAGGCAGTGTGAGCTTGCAGCACAGAAGGCAAATCACATCCTAGGCTGCACCAAAAGATTTATTGCCAGTAGATCCAGAGAGGTGGTTCTACCACTTTGCTCTGGTGAGACCTCACCTGAAACACTGTGTACTGGAGCCCTCAATATAGGAAGGACATGGACCTGATGAAGAGGATCCAGAGGATGGCCATGAAAATGATCAGGGGTTTGGGGCACCTCTGCTACAATACAGTACACTACACTACACTACACTACACTACACTACACTACACTACAATACAATACAATACAATACAATACACCAGGTTGGAAGAGACCTTCAAGATCATCGCGTCCAACCCATCAACCAATCCAACCCACCCAACAACTAGACCATACAGCCAAGCACCCCATCAAGTCTTCTCCTGAACACCTCCAGTGAAGGTGACTCCACCACCTCCACGGGTAGCCGATTCCAATGGGGAATCACTCTCTCTGTATAGAACTTCTTCCTAACAACCAGCCTAAACCTCCCCTGGCACAGCCTGAGACTACAAGGACAGGCTGAGGAAGCTGGGGGTCTTCAGCCTGGAGAAGAGATTTTCTGAAGCCTGTCACTGTCACTGTGGTAAGTGCCTTTGGAATCACAGAATGATAGAGTTGTAGAATGGTTTGTGTTAGAAGGGACCTTTCAAGGTCATCTAGTCAAATCCCCCTGCAGGGAGCAGGAACACCTTCAGCTGAAGCAAATTGTTCAGAACCCCATCCAACCTACCTTTTCCTGGTGTTCCAACCTAACATTTCCAGATGCTATTGCATCTGTCACGTCTCTGGGCAACCTGTGTCAGTGTTCCACCAACCTCATTCTAAAACATTTCCTCCTTCTATCTAGTCTGAAGTTCTTTTACTTTAAAACCTTCACCCCTTGTCCTGTTGCAATAGGTCCCAATAAGAAATCTGCCTCTACCTTTCTTCTATGCTCCCTTTACCTACTGGAAGGCCACAATAATGTCTCCCTAGAGCCTTTACTTCTCCAGGCTGAACAAACCCAACTCTCATCCTTTCTCCATAGGAGAGGTGTTCCAGCCCTCTCTGACTTTGGAGCCAGCCCTCTGTGACTTTGGAGCCTCATCCAAGGGAATGAAGGTGAGCAGGTTGCATGTGGAGCAGCAACTCCTCAGCTCCTCTGCACATTCACTTCTACACAATCTGTGGGGAGGTCACAATTAAAATAGAGAGCAAAACCAAAGCTTCTCAGCTTCTTCACAAGGAGACACCCCATTGGGAAGCTCTTCCTGATGAGACAAAGGAGCACAATAGAGCAGAGATTTGATGGGAACTGCCACCTCCTTCTCTGGCAGGAGCTTGGGGAGGCCTTTTCTGCTCCAGTGCACAACCTTTTGCTCCCTGTTAATCTGTGATACCTAGGGTTTTTCCAGGGGACTGACATACATATTCCAGCATGTGGTCATGAGCAGTGGCAGCAGCTTTCAACTGAGTTCAGTTACTTCTTTATTGAGTGTAATTTATTCCCAGCAGTAGCTGAGTGCCAGCTCACAATCCTAATTTAAAGAGAAGCTGCTCCTCAAATACTCCATTAACCTTGAGGAATAAGGAATATTTCCACTGCAAGTACAAGCTGATAGTTTTCCCAATGCATGGAGTTGGCTACTGCACGTTCATGAAACATAGTTGAATTTTGCAATGAGTGTGGAACTCAGAAACCAAAGAAAAGAGCAGGACCCAGGAGTAGCCAAGTCACTAACACAGAATCATAGTATCATAGAATGGCTTAGGTTGGAAGAGACCTCAGAGATCACCTACTCCAACCCCTCTGCCATGGGCAGGGATGCCTCTCAGCTAGACTTTGCTGCCCAAGACCTCATTCAATCAAGGGCAACAAAATTAGTAAGGGGCTTGGAACACAAGCCCTATGAGGAGAGGCTGAGGGAACTGGGGTTGTTTAGCCTGGAGAAGAGAAGACTCAGGGGAGACCTTATTGCTCTCTACAACTACCTGAAAGGAGGTTGTAGCCAGGCAGAGGTTGGTCTCTTCTCCCAGGCAACCAGCACCAGAACAAGAGGACACAGTCTCAAGCTGTGCCAGGGGAGGTTTATGCTGGAGGTTAGGAGGAAGTTGTACACAAAGAGAGTGATTGCCCATTGGAATGGGCTGTCCGGGAGGTGGTGGAGTCACCATCACTGGAGGTGTTCAGGAGGAGACTTGATGGGGTGCTTGGTGCCATGGTCTAGTTGTTTAGGTAGTGTTGGATTGGTTGATAGGTTGGACGCGATGATCTTGAAGGTCTCTTCTAACCTGGTCTATTCTATTCTATTCTATTCTATTCTATTCTATTCTATTCTATTCTATTCTATTCTGCCTTACCTTCAGGGAGGAAGCATCCACAACCACTCTAGGCAACCTATTCAAGAGTCTCACCACCCTTGTATTGAAGAATTTCTCCCTAAGATCCAGTCTAAACTTGCTCTTCCTGAGCTTAAAACCATTCCTCCTTGTCCTGTCTCTGGATACCCTCATCAAAAGTCCCTCTCCAATATTCCTGTAGGCTCCCTTCAGGTATTAGAAGGCAGCTACAGGTTTCCCCCCAGAGTCTCCTCTTCTCCAGCATGATGGGGTATTTGGTGCCAGGGTTTAGTTGATTAGATGGTGTTGGATGATAGGTTGGTCTCAATGATCTCAAAGGTTTTTTCCAACCTGGTTTATTCCTATTCTATTCTATTCTATTCTATTCTATTCTATTCTATTCTATTCTAATCTATTCTAAAAAAGGTGACTTAACTGCATCAAGGACACAGACCAATGCATCACATTGAGATTGTAGGATAGTCAAAATGGGGAGAAATCACAACAGCTGCTTTCTCCTCTCCTTTGAGAGGCACAGGCTCTACAAGGAACTCCAGGAGGAAAGCCCTTCGGGGGCATTTATATTTGCTTCCATGCTTGTACGTCCTTGTAAGGTCTGTGATGAATCTCAGAGTGTAGGTTCAGATTTTTGGGCTGGGATAATCCTTGACATCAATACTGGAATCATAGAATCATGGAATGGTTTGGGTTGGAAGGAACCTCCCCTGGCACAATTTCAGGCCATTTCCTCTTGTCCTATCACCTAGTATTAGGGAGAAGAGACCAACCCCCACCTCACTACAACCTTGTTTCAGGCAGTTGTAGAGAGCAATGAGATGTCCCCTTCACCTCCTTTCCTCTGTTCCCTCAGCTGCTCCTCACCAGACCTGTTCTTCAGACCCTTCCCCAGCTTTGTTGCCCTTCTCTGGACACAATTCAGCACCTCAATGTTCTTCTTGTAATGAGGGGCCCAAAACTGAACACGGTATTTGAAGTGTGGTCTCCCCAGTGCTGAGTACAGAGGTGAGATCACTTCCCTACTTCTGCTGGCCACATCAGTCCTCATAGGGGCCAGGATGCTGTTGGTGTTCTTGGCCACCTGAGCACACTGATGGCTCATGAAATGTTTCCAGGACAGGACTTCTCCCACCTGTCTGGGCAACCTGTGCCAGTACCTTGCCAGCCCCGTTGTAAAATATTTCTCCCTTATATCTAAGCAGTGTAATAGATGAAGAACCAAACATGACTCCATTCCAGCAATCTTTATCAGTATTAATTCTACTGTTGCCATGACACTAATCCAGGTTCGCACCAAAATCACCAAGTCTGGCCTAACCCTTTAAAAGCATTTCCAAACAAATCTAATTACGTATGTGCAGAACATATTCACATTCCTGTGTGTAAAATAGATCACTTGCCACCTCACAAGGACCTATAGAATCACAGAATTGTTTCATTTGGAAAAGACCTCTACGATCATCAAGTCCAACATTCACCCTGATCGTTAAACCATGTCCTGAAGTGCCATGTCCACATGTTTCTTGAACACCTCCAGGGATGGTGACTCCACCACCTCCCTGAGCAGCCTGTTCCAATGCCTGACCACTCACTCTAGTTGAAACAGACTGAAATTTTCCAAAGAAAATATCCTTATAAACAGATCAGAAGAGACACCAAGTCTACCCTCCCATTAGGCAAAGCTTTTGCTATACTTAAGTGATTATAAAGGAGAGCCAACCAATAAAGACCATTTTTCTCTGAATCTGCCTTTCCTCTCAAGACTTGAACCCAGAGATGCTCATGAACTGCTTGCCACAGCAAGGCACTTTCTGATCCTTAGGATGGGTATTGAAATCAGAAATCTGAACACATTGGAAAAAAAGATATAAATTGCAGAACAAAAACATCCCTAAACTCATCCTCCAAAAGGACCAAGATGCTGGCATGGAGCAAACCTTCAATTTCATGGTCTTAAGAATTAATGTTTCTCAGTCATGGTTTTGCTTGGTTTAAAACTGAAGATCAAGCTGTGAATGAACCTCTCTTTGTAGGTGGAGAATCACAGGCTCACAGGATGTTAGGGGTTGGAAGGGACCTCTGGAGATCATTGAGTCAAACCCCCTGACAGAGCAAGACCATAGAATCTAGTGCAGGTCACACAGGAATGCATCCAGATGGGTCTTGAATGTCTCCAGAGAAGGAGACTCCACAGCCTCTCTGGGGAGCCTGTTCCAGTGCTCTGTGACCCTCACAGTAAAGAAGTTGTTCCTCATATTGAGGTGGAACTTCCTGTGCTGCAGTTTACATCCATTGTCCCTTGTCCTATCACAGGGTACAAGTGAGAAGATGCTGTCCCTTCCTTATTGACCACCAGCCCTCACGTATTTATAAACATTTATTAGATCCCCTCTCAGTCTTCTCCTCTCCAGACTGAACAGCCCCAGGTCTCTCAGCCTCTCCTCATAAGACACTGCTCCAGTCCCTTCATCATCCCTGTAGCCCTCTGTTGTACTCTCTCCAGCAGATCCCTGTCCCTCTTGAACTGGAGAGCCCAAAACTGGATGCAGTATTCCAGGTGAGGTCTCACCAGGACAGAGTAGAGGGGGAGGAGAACATCCCTCTATCTGCTGGACACACACCTCTTAATGCACCCCAGGATCCCACAGGCCATCTTGGACACCAGAAAACATTGCTGTCCCATGGATAACTTCTTGTCCACCAGGACTCCCAGGTCCTTCTCTGTGAGGCTGCAAATCACCTCCCAGCCTGTACTGGCCAAAGCAGAAAGCAGCTGGTACATGGCTTATTCAGGACGGCCCCCAGTTAGGTGGGCGTGTTGGTCTGCATGAGAGCAGGGAGGCTCTACAATGAGATCTGGACAGGCTGGATCAATGGGACAAGGCCAATGGGATGAAGTTCAACAATGCCAAGTGCTGGGTCCTGTACTTGGGTCACACACCCAAGGGGGGACACTTTGAACAGGGTAGGTTTAGGTTGGATGTTAGGAAAATGTTCTTCCCCAGAAGGGCTGTCAAGCCCTGGAACAGGCTGCCCAGGGAAGTGGTGGAGTCACCTTCCCTGGAGGGATATAAAGGACTGTAGATGTGGTGCTGAGTGACACAGTTTAGTGGTGACTCTGACAGCACTGGGTTAATATTTGCACTTGCTGACCTTAAAGTTCTATTCCAACTAAAACAACTCTGTGATTCTATGACACCAGGACTCAGTAATGCGGCCTGGAGAGCCCTGACTCCTGAGATGATACATGTTCCTACAGCAGTGTCCTTGGACAACTACATTGTGTCAGAGGCAAGGATGCCTTTCGCCAGTACACTTGACATTCATGGAATTCCTGAAGTGTTTTGAAATGCCTTGGATACTTGCATACTGCTCCCTGGCCTTGTTTAGCTATAGGGTAAACAGGAAGAGGAGCTCCTGTTGCTATCTGGGCTTGATCTGGAAGGATCTCATTGTAGTGAGGAGGGGGTTGGTCTCTTCCCCCAATGGACAAGAAGTAAAACAAGAGGAAATGGCCTCAAATAGTGCCAGAGGAGGTTTAGATTGGATATTAGAAACAGTTTCTTCACTCAAAGAGTGTGCAGGCATTGGAACAGGCTGCCCAAGGTGGTAGTGGAGTCATCATTCCTGGAGGTGTTCATAAACTGTGTAGATATGGCACTTAGGAACATGTTTTAATGGCCATTATGGTGTTGGGTTAATTGCTGGACTTGATCACAGAATGTTAGGGGCTGGAAGGGACCTCGGAAGATCATCCAGTCCAACCCCCTGCCAGAGCAGGATCAACTAGAGCAGATCACACAGGAACACATCCAAGCAGGTCTTGAATATCTCCAGAGCGGGAAACTCCACAATCCGCCATGGGCAGCCTGTTGCAGTGTTCTGTCACCCTCACAGTGAAAAAAAAAAATCTTCCTTCTGTTTCCATGGAACTTCCTATGCTTCAACTTCCACCCATTGCCCCTTGTCATAGCATTGGGCATCACCCAGCAGAGCCTGGCCCCATCCTCTTGGCACTCACCCTGCACATCTTTATAAAAATGAATGAGGTCACCTCCCAGCCTCCTCTTCTCCAAGCTACAGAGCCCGAGCTCCCTCAGTCTCTCTTTGTAAGGAAGATGTTCCACTCCCTTCATAATTTTTGTAGTTCTGCACTGGACACTTTCAAGCAGTTCCCTGAGGTCCTTCTTGAACTGAGGGGCTCAGAACTGGACACAACATTCCAGATGCAGCCTCACCAGGGCAGAGTAGAGAGATCTTAGGGACCTTTTCCAACCTTAACAACTCTCTGATTCTGTGATATTGCAATAATAATCATGGAGGCCATTTGTCCAGAGGACTATGCTGAGCCAAGCAAACTGGGACCTTTCCCATCCTGCAGCCATTCAGGCTGAATCAACCTGACGTTCCTCTGACCTTGGTGTTTCACCACGTGCTGTGAGGGGACAGTTGTGCCAACACTGCTGATCTGGAGGAATTCTTCCCTGCATCCCCTACTTGTCCTTCCCCAGGCTGGATATAGCAGCAATTCAAGCCAAGGAACCCTGGCCCCTAGGAATAAATGGGAAATGTTTTCTAATGATGGGAAATGGATGCATCAGAAGGAGGTCGGCTGGGTTCAGCACTGTGCATGATGTGAGGGTACAAGTGAGGACAAGGGAAAGGAAGAGAAACAAAAGCCATTCATATGGAAGGAAAGTGCTGGCTGCCAGCAGTCATCTGTCAGAGGTTTCTGTTTAGAGGCATGAAGAGTGCTCAATCAGAAGACCCTTGTTCCTAAAGGAGAGAATTTGTTTTAACCAACACCGGTCAAACAGGAAAGGTTTTCAGGATGAAAAAGAGGCATTTCTCCTGTTTTTTTCCCCCCAACACCTCTCTGGAGCTGGGCCATGCTTTGTAGTCCTCACTTTTCTCCATGAGTGCAAGGAATATGGTACTTCCTGAGCTCCCACCACTCACACAAGCTTCTCTCAGTCACATTCTTCTTCCCCTGTTTTTGGTACAGCTATTAAATCATTCTCTCAGAGGCTAGCAACCAGCGACAGGGAGGGTCACGCATTTGTAGGCTTGAGGCCAAGTTTTCAGCTAATGACTTGAACAGAGGTATAGCAGTTAGGGAAGGTGCCTTGGAGACTGATGCTGGAGCATCAATAAACACTGGGGGAGGAGGTGATAGAAGGCAGCCCTGCAAAAAGAAACTTGGGAGTGCTGGTGGATGAAAAGCTGGACATGAGTAGGCAGTGTGAGCTTGCAGCCCTGAAGGCCAAGGGCAGCCTGGGCTGCAGCCAAAGCAGCGTTGGCAGCAGAGCCAGAGAGGTGACTTTGCTCTGCTCTGGGGAGACCTCACCTGGAGTGCTGTGTGCAGGTCTGGAGCCCTCAGTACAGGAAGGACATGGAGCTGATGCCCATGAAAATGATCAGGGGTTGGAGCACCTCTGCTATGAGGACAGGCTGAGGGAGCTGAGGGTGTTCAGCCTGGAGAAGAGAAGGCTCCAGGGAGACCTAATAGCAGGAGCCTTCCAGTACCTGAAGGGGGCCTACAAGAAGGATGAAGAGAGACTGTTTACAAAGTTCTTGCTACTTTCTTACAAGAAAGCTGGGGAGGGACGTTTTAGGGTGTCAGGGAGTGATAGGAGTGGATGGAATGGAACAAAACTAGAAATGGGTAGATTCAGATTGGATGCTTGGAAGAAATTCTTCCCCATGAGGGTGGTGAGACACTGGCACAGGTTGCCCAGGGAGGTGGTGGAAGCCTCATCACTGGAGGTTTTTAAGGCCAGGCTGGATGTGGCTCTGAATAACCTGCTCTAGTGTGAGGTGTCCCTGCCCATGGGAGGAGAGCTGGAATTAGATGACCCTTGAGGTCCCTTCCAACTCTAACAATTCCATGTTTCTACGCTGCATCTGCAACAAGCAGCTCTCTCACATCCCAGGGTCATGACTACCCTGGGCCAGCACAATTCACAGTGAAGCAGGGTTTGACTTTGCAGATCCTCCTCTTAGCAGAGCCTTCTGACACAATGAATCCTTTGACCTCCCTGGGCTCGATGACGTGAGGCACAGCAGTTTTTGAGGCCTCAGTCCCTGACCTGCCAAAAGCATAGGAAAGCAAATGTTTCCCTCAAGGGCATCTCTGCAGAGGAAGACCAAGGGGACCTTGAACACTACAAGAAGGCCACAGTTTGAACACCACAAATAAAAGCCTTCGCTCAGAGTCAGTAAAGAGCACTCTGACACCTCAGGGCTTTGCTGTCATCAGTGTAAAATTAACAGCTTCATCAGGACAGGGAGTGTGTATCTGTCCCTTTCTATTTTGTCTCTTTTTTTACTTTTTTTTTCCTTCTGCAAGTCCCCTCTGGGGAGAGTTCATTAAAGCAATGTTACACTATGGATTTAGCTGCCTTTGCAGCATATAATTAGCTGGTAAGGCTGAAACAAGGTATCTGCTGTAACCTTGGCTGATGGTCTGCAAAGCTCTGTGGGTAAATTCTAAGGGAGCTGCCACACGACTTCCACTCCCCTCCCTTCCCCCCACTTCTCCCCCTCCCCTGCCCCCCCGAATTGTCTATGGAAGTTGCTCTTTGTTTGCATGAGGATGTCTGGAAATCAAGAGTCTTTGATGAGCAGAACCTAGGTAATAAATTCAATTGGGATCTTGCCTGGAGAAGAGGAGGCTCAGGGGAGGTCCTAATTGCTCTCTACAACTACCTGAAAGGAGGTTGTATACAGGTGGGGGTTGGTCTCTTCTCTCAGACAACCAGCAGCAGAACAAGAGGACACAGTCTCAAGCTGTGCCAGGGGAAGTTTAGGCTGGAAGTGAGGAGAAAGTTCTTCCCAGAAAGAGTAATTTGCCATTGGAATGTGCTGCCCAGGGAGGTGGTGGAGTCACTATCCCTAGAGGTGTTCAAAACAGGATTGGATGTGGCACTGGGAGCCATGGTTTAATTGTCAGGAGGGATTAGGTATTAAGTAATAAGTCGGACTTGATGATCTCTCAGATCTTTTCCAACCTGATTTATTCTGTGTTTCTGCGATTCTCCCCATTGAGGGGCTGGAGCATGTCCAGAGAAAGGCAACAAACCTGGTGAAGGGTCTAGAGAAAAGATCTTATAAGGAGTGGATGAGGTATCTGAGATTGTTTAGTCTGGAGAACAGGAAGCTAAAGGAAGTCCTCATTGCTCTCTACAACTCCCTGAAAGGAGGCAGGAGACAGGAGGGACTCAGCCTCTTCTCCCTAGTATCAGATGACAGAATGAAGGGAGATGGCTTGAAATAGTGCCAGGAGAGGTTTAGGCTGGATATTAGGAAACATTTCTTTACTGAAAGAGTGGTCAGGCATTGGAACAGGCTACCCAGGGAGGTGGTGCAGTCACCATTCCCTGGAGGGGTTCAAGGAATGTGTGGACATCGCACTTTGACACACATTTTAATGGCCATGGTGACGTTAGGTTGAAGGTTGAACCTACTGATGTTAAACAGCTCTTCCAAATGAAAGAATCCTATGATTCCATGGTTTCACAGTGCCATGGGCTGCCTGCCAGCTGTAGGATCGATGCTTAAAAGAGAAAAGAAGGCACTACCCCTGGGCGCATTACCGTGTTGCCCTGAGAGAGGGCAGGGTCCCATAACTAGAAGCTGAGGTTTAAGACCCAAGGACATGAGAGCCTCTGGCCTCATTTCAAGGGCACACATTTTGGAAACCAACTACTCATGGTAGACTGGGGTGATTCAGAATACAGAATTAACCAGGTTGGAAAAGATCTTTGAAATCATCAAGACCAACCTATCACCCAACACCATCTCATAAACTAAACCATGGCACTAACTGCCTCATCCAGGCTCTTTTTAAGCACTTCCAGGGATGGTGACTCCACCACCTCCCCGGGCAGCACATTCCAATGGCCAATCTCTCTTTCTGGGAAGAATTTCTTCTTAGCATTCAGCCTAAACCTCCCTTGGTGCAGCTTGGGACTGTGTCTTCTTGTTCTGCTGGTGGTTGCCTGGGAGAAAAGACCAACCCCCACCTGGCTACAACCTCCCTTCATGTAGCTGTAGCCAGCAATAAGGTCTCCCTTGCGCCTCCTCTTCTCCAGGCAGATGATCTCAGCTGGTGTGAAGCTGGTGCCACTCATGAATACAAGGAAAAAAACTACTCACTGTGAGGGTGGTGAGACACTGGCACAAGCTGCCCAAGGAGGTAATGGATGCTCTATCCCTGGGAGTGTTCAAAGCCAAGCTGAATGGTGCATTGAGCCACCTGATCTAGTGGAAGGTGTCCCTGCACATAGCAGAGAGATTGGAACTAGATGATCTTTAACGTTTCTTCCAACCCAAACCATGAATACTTCAAAGTGCATTTATAGAGTATATCCACAGGCTTGTATCCACCCTTGCTTGGAACAGCAGGTTGGACTGGTACCTTCTGAAGAACCTTTCAGACCAAATTATTCCATGGTTCTATGAAAGGCCGGTTCCTCAAGCTGACTTTCTCCCCTCCATGCAGGCAGGCAGTGGGAGTTGGCAAACGTTCTGAAGACACCAGGAAAGGAACTACATTGGTATCACCAAGTGTCAGCCCTATATGGCAAGGCCTGCTGCTGGCTGCTGAAAGGCAATGAGATGTGTGGCCTTGAAGGGAGATTGTCTCCTCTGTTGCACATCTGCATGTTACAGACATGCTGAGTCACAGAATAATAGAATCATTATGGTTGGAAAGATCACCAAGTCCAGCTGTCAACCCAACAAGGAATCAGGGAATCAACCAGGTTGGAAGAGACCTCCAAGATCATCAAGTCCAACTGTCAACCCAACACCACCATGCTCACTAAATTGTGTCCCAAAGTGCCACATCTACACTTTTGTGAACACCTCCAGGGATGGTGACTCCACCACCCTGGTGACTCTACCACCCTGGTGACTCCACCAGCCTGGTGACTCCACCAGCCTGGTGACTCCACCCTTGACAGCCTCTTCCAATGCCTGACCACTTTTTCTGTAAAGACATTTTCCCTAATATCTAATATAAAGCTCCCCTGGTGCAACTTGAGGCCATTTCTTCTTCTCTTTTCACTTGTAATTTGGGATGCGGAGACCAACACCCACCTGATTACAACCTGCTTTCAGGCAATTGTACACAGCAAGGTCTCACCTCAACCTCCTTTGCTCCAGACTAAGCAAATTCAGTTCCCTCAGCCACTCCTTATAAGTCTCCAGAAGTGGTCTCCTGCAGAGCCACACCTTGTGTGGACAACCTGTGATGTTTCAGGTTTTAGGTTTATCTTGGCTTAAGGCTCTTCACAACAGGAGGCAACTACTTTTCAGAATGTTCCCTCAGATGTACTTCTTCTTTCCACACAAAAGAGAAGCATTTTACACCAAAGCACACTCTGTAGTTAAAGAGCTTCTGGAGTATGCCATGACAAATTCCAGAATGAGTTGCTTAATTTGAAACAGAAGCCTGCCCAGAAGAAAAGGACTTGGGGGTGGTGGTGGATGAGAAGCTCAGCATGAAGCACCAGTGAACTTGCAGCCCAGAAAACCAACCAGAGCCTGGGCTGCATCAAGAGAAGTATAGCCTACAGGTTGAGGGAGGTGACTCTCCTCCTCTACTCTGCTCTGGTGAGACCCCACCCGGAGTACTGCATCCAGTTCTGGAGCCCCTATTACAGGAAGGATCTGGAGGTGCTGGTACAAGTCCAGAGAAAGGCCACGAGGATGATCAGAGGCCTGGAGCTCCTCTTCTATGGAGATAGACTGAGAGAGTTGGGGCTGTTCAGTTTGGAGAGGAGAAGGCTCTGAGGAGACCTTATTGTGGCTTTCCAGTATCTGAAGAGGGCTACAAGAAAGCTGGGGAGGGACTTTCTAGGGTGCTAGGGAATGATAGGACTGGGGGGAATGGAGCAAAACTAGAAATGAGCAGATTCAGATTAGATGTTAGGAAGATGTTCTTCCCCATGAGGGTAGTGAGACACTGGAAAAGGTTTCCCAGGGAGGTGGTGGAAGCCTCATCCCTGGAGGTTTTTAAGGCCAGGCTGGAAGTGGCTCTGAGCAACCTGATGTAGTGTGAGGTGTCCCTGCCCATGTCAGGGGGTTTGGAACTGAATGATCCTTGAGGTCCCTTCCAACCCTGACAATTCTGTGATTCTATGCTGCATTTTGAACAAGCAGCTCCCTCTTTGGTTTCCGAAGGAGAGGAATACAGTTTGAACTCTGGTGAAATACATGTGGTGAACCCTCCTGACACCGTGGTTGATGGTTAAACAAACATAACTTCCCAGCGTGAACTTTGTAGAGGAAGGAGTCTTTGTCCCACCACGTTATCAGCAGAGATGTCTAGCAGAAAGCGCCCAGAATGCTTAGATCACTTGGAGCTCTGCAGCCTTGAGCAAAATACCATCGAGACACCTTGACCTTTGCAATCTTGATCATTTGATAGTCAGATTTGTCTCACTGGCCTGGCAATTTATTGGCTTGTGGTCAGTAGAAATTACTGGGTATATCCAGTGCAGCCATGTGTGCCAAGCAGCTGATAAAACTGACTTTTAGTCTAGGCTGGGAGAGGATAGCTTCTTTTATTACCAAATAAGCCCTGCCTCTTCACCTTCTCTCTGGTGAGGAGGGAGGTGCTGCTCAGTGTGACTAATGTGAACTAACATTTAACGGGCTCAGATGTCACCAAAAGTCACAGAATCACACAGAACATTAGAGCTTGGAAGGGACCTCAAGGGATCATCGAGTCCAACTGCCCTGCCAAAGCAGGATCACTTAAGGCAGGCTGCACAGGAATGTATCCAGGTGGGGTTTGAAAGTCTCCAGAGAAAGAGACTCTACAACCTCTCTGGGCAGCCTGCTCCAGTGATCTGTCACCATCACTGAAAAGAAGTTTCTCCTTATGTTGAGGTGAAACCTTCTGTGTTCAGGCTTGTCACCATTGCTGGCCTACACTGTCTGAACAGAGTCCAAGGCAAATAAAGAGCATGGGACAACAGACCAACAGAGCCAAAACAGGTTTGCAGTAGTGTCTTATTACCTACCTGATAGAGCTGGGGGAAGTAAGCAAGATGTTGGGTGCACCAGCTTCTCTAGGGCTAAAGGGAGAGCAGCAAACCTTGAGAACCTTTTGCTTTTAATGAAGACTTGTGCCAGTTAGACCATTTGCAACCCCATGTAATGCTCTGGGCTTGGGGCAGAACGGCTGGAAAGTTGCCCATAGGAAAAGGACCTGTGCGTGTTGGTCAACAACACCACCTGAACCTGAGCCAGCAGTGTGCTCAGGTGGCCAAGAACACCAACAGCATCCTGGCCTGGGTCAGTACTACTGTGACCAGCAGGAGTAGGAAAGTGATCTTCCCACTGTGCTCAACACTGGTGAAGCTGCACCTTGAATACTGCGTTCAGTTTTGGGCTCCTCACTACAAGAACACTGAGGTGCTGGAGCATGTCCAGAGAAGGGTCTGGCGAACAGGGCTTATGAGGAGCAGCTGAGGGACCTGGGATTGAGCCCAGAGAGTGGTGGTGAATGGTGCCACATCCAGCTGGCAACCAGGCACTAGTGGTGTGCCCCAAGGATCAGTGCTGGGCCCCATGCTGTTCAACATCTTTATTGATGATCTGGATGAGGGCATTGAGTCCGTCATCAGTAAATTTGCGGATGACACCAAGCTGGGGGCAGGAGTTGATCTGCTGGAGGGTAGAGAGGCTTTGCAGAGGGACCTCGACAGGCTGGACAGATGGGCAGAGTCCAAGGGCATGAGATTGAACACATCCAAGTGCCGGGTGCTGCACATTGGCCACAGCAACCCCAGGCAGTGCTACAGGCTGGGGTCAGAGTGACTGGAGAGCGGCCAGGTAGAGAGGGACCTGGGGGTACTGGTTGATGGTAGGCTGAACAAGAGCCTGCAGTGTGCCCAGGCAGCCAAAGAGGGCCAATGGCATCCTGGCCTGTATCAGGAACAGTGTGGCCAGCAGGAGCAGGGAGGTCATTGTGCCCCTGTACACTGCACTGGTTAGGCCACACCTTGAGTCCTGTGTCCAGTTCTGGGCCCCTCACTTTAGGAAGGATGTTGACTTGCTGGAAGGTGTCCAGAGAAGGGTAATGAAGTTGGTGAGGAGTTTGGAACACAGGCCCTATGAGGAGAGGCTGAGGGAGCTGGGGTTGCTTAGCCTGAGAAGAGGAGACTCAGGGGTGACCTTATTGCTCTCTACAACTACCTGAAGGGAGGTTGTAGCCAGGCAGAAGTTGGTCTCTTCTCCCAGGCAGCCAGTACCAGAACAAGAGGACACAGTCTCAAGCTGCACCAGAGCAGGTTTAGGCTGGATGTTAGGAAGAAGTTCTATACAGAGAGAGTGATTGCCCATTGGAATGGGCTGCCCGTGGAGGTGGTGGAGTCACCTTCATTGGAGGTGTTCAGGAGGAGACTTGGTGGGGTGCTTGGTGCCATGGTTTAGTTGTTTAGGTGGGTTGGATTGGTTGATGGGTTGGACGCAATGATCTTGAAGGTCTCTTCCAACCTGGTGTATTGTATTGTATTGTATTGTATTGTATTGTATTGTATTGTATTGTATTGTATTGTATCGTATCGTATCGTATCGTATCGTATCGTATTGTATTGTATTGTATTGTATTGTATTGTATTGTATTGTTTAGTCTGGAGAAGAGGCAGCTGAGAGGAGACCTCATTGCTCTCTGCAACTCATTGAAAGGAGGCTGTAGCATGGTAGGGAGTTGATGTCTTCTACCTAGTATGAAATGACAGGATGAGAGGAAATGGCCTGAAATTGTTCCAGGGGAGGTTTAGGTTGGATATTAGGAAAAATCTCTTTGCTGCAAGAGTGGTCAGGGACTGGAACAGGCTGCCCAGGGTGGTGTTGGAGTCGGTGTCCCTGGAGGTGTTCAAGAAATGTGGAGGTGTGGAAATGTGTGCATTTGGGGATATGATTTAATAGCCATGGTAGCGTTGGGTTGACAATTGGACTCAATGACCTTAGAGGTCTCTTCCAGCCAAAAACAATGTTAAGAGTCTATGATTCTATGATTCTATTTCATACCTGAAGGGTAGACATGATGTTAATGAAGGGGGAAAGGTGCTTATTTCTAAGAAATAGAGAAAGAAAATGCATGGAGAGGAAGGCTGGGACCATGTTTGTGCCTCAGTTCAAAAATGCCAGTTGGATGGGTAAAGCAGTTGGTGTGGCACAAAGCAGCATAATTAGAAAAGAGATATTTTTACTGGAAATCTCAGGGGTAAATCCTGCTCCCTTATTACTGGAATAATGACTGGAACATCTCTATGAGGAGGAAAGGCCAGGAGACCTGGGGCTGTTTAGCCTGGAGAAGAGAAGGCTGAGTGGGGACTGTCTCAGTGCTTATCAATATCTGAAGGGCAGGTGGCAGGAGGATAGGGCCAGACTTCTTTCAGTGGTGCTCAGTGATGGGTTAAGAGGTGACAAGCACAAGCTGGAACACACATGGTACCACCTGAACACTTGAAATTAAAGAAAAACTTCTCTCCTTTGAGGATGTCAGAGCAGAGGACCAGGCTGCCCAGAGAGGTTGAGGCATCTCCTTCTCTGCAGACTTTCAAAACTCGCCTGGACATGATCTTATGTAACCTGCTCTGGATGACCCTGCTTTGGCAGGAGGGTTGGACCAGATAATCCCCAGAGGTCCCTTCCAACCCCCACCATTCTGTGTTTTCTTAACTTCACAAAATCTTGTTTACCCAAGAGCCAAGAGGGTGAGGTCAGCACTTTCTTATCGCACAGCTTTACAAATGAGTCAAAATGTTCTGGGCCTCTCTGCACCTACTTCTTCTTCCCTCTCTCAGGACTGTCTGTGGACTTAGATGGCTTTTATTCAACCTGTTACATAAGGATGTTGCAAGCATTTACAAACTCACCCATAGTAAAATTTTATCTTGGCAAAGCCAGCCCAGCAGTGGTTTTGCTTTCTGCTTTTATCAGCTGACTTCAGCCTAGAAATTTCTCTGCCCTGCAGGTTAATCTTGTACCTCGTGAACTTTATCAGCTAACAGGCAATGGGTCAGGAAGGTTCACAACCCTTTTCATTGCTGTGGGTAAATAAAAAGCTCACTACCATGAGGAGGAAAAAAAAAAAGTGAAAAGAATTAGGGGGCACTTAAATAGAGCAGATAAAAAATCAAGACTCCTTCAAAGGCTCCTTTGGGAGTGTTTGGCTCTATAGGGGGAGTGTTTGGCTGTGTAGGGGATGAATTATCTCTTCTCACAGGTAATTAGGGATAGAACAAGAAGGAATGGCCTCAAGTTGCCGCTGGGTAGGTTTAGACTAGACAGTAGGAAACATTTTTTCACATAAATACTGGTCAGGCATTGGAATGGGCTGCTCAAGGAGGTGGTTGAGTCCCCAACCCTGGATGTGTTTAAAGGAGGCTTGGATATGGTGCTTGGCGCTATGGTTTAGGGGTGAGCCTTGTAGAGTAGGGCTCTGGATTGGACTTGGTGATCCTGAGGGTCTTTTCCAATATAAATGTTTCTGTGATTGGAAAGAGCAGGCAGCATTTTCACACCTCAGCTCTTCTGATTTCACTTCATGCCTGATGAGCCTGGAGCATTTAATTCCAGAGGAATCACTTGAGTTAACTGCTACATGGGGAAGAGCTGTGGGGTTCAAAACAGTATCAGGTATTTCAAAGGGGAATGAGAAATTACACAACTGCAGGAATTCAGTAGGGCAAAGGGAGAGATCAAAATGAGGTGGTGGAAAATTCACAAGCTCTGCACCTCCCCTGCTTTGCCTGAAGGCATCAGGACTTTTCTTTTTTCCAGGACATAGGATGAGATTGAACATTAATCTGCTCACATATGGCAACATCTTTTTTAACATACCAAAAGTTAGTCTGACACTGGGATCTTCAGAAGAGCCATAAGAGTGAGGAGAATCTTTGCCCCTGGCTCCCGATTCATGCACAAAGCCAGTGGTCTTCAAGGCTTGAAGGTACCTTGAAGATGTTCAAGAAGGATCACAGAATGGTAGGGGTTGGAAGGGACCTCAGGAGATAATCCAGTCCAACCCCCATAGCAAAGCAGGGTCACCTAGGGTAGTCTGCATGGGAATGCATCCAGGTGGGTTTGGAAAGTCCACAACCTCTCTGGGCAGCCTGCTCCAGGGCTCTGTCACCCTCACTGTAAAGAAGCTTCTCCTCATGTTGAGCTGAAACATTCTATATTCAAGTTTGTATCCATTGTTCCTTGTGTTCATACTGTGCACTACCCAAAAGACCTTGGCCCTGTCCACTTGACACCCACATTGATCAGATCCCCTCTCAGTCTTCTCCAGACAGCCCCAGAACTCTCACTATCTCTTCACAGGGGAGATGCTCAAGTCCCCAAGATGATCAGGTCACCAAGAGTCATGGAAACTGTTGATCAGGATGGTGAAAGCTTCCATTTCATTAGTTTCATGAACTAATGATCAGAGGGCTGGAGCACCTCTGCTGTGAACAAAGGTTGAGGGAGTTGGGGTTGTCCAGCCTGGAGAAGAGAAAGCTACACAGAGATGTTGTTGTAGCCTTTCAGTATTTGAAGTGGGCTATGGGAGAGCAGGAGAGGGACTTTTTACAAAGGCATGGAGTGACAAGACAAGAGGTTATGGATTCTGCTTTGAAAAGTTGGATTTTCATTAGACATTAGGAAGAAATCCTTCACTGTGAGGGTGGTGAGACACTGGAAGAGGTTGTGGAGGCTCCAACACTTGGAAGTGTTCAAAGCCAGGTTGGATAGGTCTTGAGCAACATAGTCTAGTAGGAAATGTCCCTGCCCATGGCATGGGGATTGGAACTGAATGGTCTTTATAGTCCCTTCCAACCCAAAACTCGACTCTGTGACTCTGAACAAATTAAATGGGTGTCTACAGTGAGGTGGGATGTGCCCCAAGCCAGGTCACCCAACCTGGATGCTGGCAGAAAGTGTTTGGATATGTGTCCCTTCTCCCTGTAAACACCAGTGCCTCAGAGTTCATACTTGAAAGCCATCCCATCCTCAACCTCCACCTTTTAGACATTGATAATCATTGAGAAGAGTCCCTCTCAATCTTGTCTTCTCCACACTAAACAGCCCCAGGTCCCTCAGGCTTTCCTTTTCAGAGAGATGCTCCAGTCTCTTCAGCATCTTTGTAGCTTTCACTGGACTCTCTCCAGTAGTTCCCTGTTTCTCTTGAGCTGGAGATCCCAGAACTGGACACACTGCTCCATAATGGTCCATAAGAGCAACCTCCAGAGAGGGTCTGTGCTGTCTGTACTGATCTTTACGACTGCAGCAGATCTTTTGTGAGAGATGGGGCTGCATTCCCACCCCTGCCACAAGCCACACCTCACCCAGGGACCTCTCATTTATTGGCAGGGCCTCCAGACATTTTCCATACTACAAATACTAACACAGCTTCACGCTTGCAGCTCCAGCATTGTCTAACTAGATCAAGTGATTTTAGTTTTCCCAATGGGTCTGCAAAGATGTGTTTAGTAATTACCCTTCAGTAATTTCTCCTGAGGGCATGCGGGGAGGCAAAGCTTGGTCCCACCTAAAGCTTCCCTCCTTTGGGCAAACTCCCACGTATTTCAAAGGCAGGGGGAAAAGAAGTGAAGCAGAGAGATTAGGATTTGTTTAATGAATCTGCAGAAGTGCATTTCTTCCTGGGAATCTTATTAGAGCTCCCTTCCTCATGGATATGTGGCTGGTGAGTAGGTACTTTGTCATGTCAAAAGGGAAGGGGCGGGGGGGGGGGGGGAAGAAAAGAAGCAAAGCCCAACAGATTGGAAGTCTAATCACATTGAAACCATATGTGCAGCAGATGTCAGCAGTTACAGAGAGCTTTAGAAAAAAAAACCAACAACTCCAAAACCTCAGCCTTTGACTTCAAAGGGCTCTTAAAAGGGCCAAAATTTTGATTACTAAATTTCTGCCCATTAGGGAAAAGCCATGGGTATTATTATTTTTCCTTTATTTTTTTCCCCTGTGTGCCTGTTGTTGTGAACAGTTTTGCTACAAAAAAAAAAAAAAGAAAATCTAACCATAAATTCTTACCCTACAACAACGACAACAAAAAGTCCTATCTGAGCTGGCTTCCTCCCTGGGACCCTGCGGATCCCAGCACGCACACCCAGGCAGGCTTTTCACAAGCCATGGCTCTGTTTTAAAGCCTAGTCCCACCTTTGAAAACTGGCTTTGTTCAAGAAGGGCACCACGGGGCTCAGCATTTCCTGCCCCCCTGGTTGCTACATGACGTGCACATCGTTTGCTCTTGCGAGGGCAAATGGGCTTTCCATCAGCAGTCAGGACCAAAAAGCTCCTTGTGAGTTGGAGGACTTAACACAGGCACTTTGATAATCGTTGAGAAGAATCCCTCTCAATCTTGTCTTCTCCACACTAAACAGCCCCAGGTCCCTCAGGCTTTCCCTTTTAGAGAGATGCTCCAGTCCCCTCAGCATCTTTATAGCCTTCACTGGACTCTCTCCACTAGTTCCCTGTTTCTCTTGAGCTAGAGATCCCAGAACTGGACACACTGCTCCATAACGGTCTATAAGATCAATCTGCAGAGAGGATCCGTGCTGTCTGTACTGTCTTTACGACTGCAGCAGATCTTGTCTGAGAGATGGGGCTGCATTCCCACCCCTGCCACAAGCCACACCTCACCCAGGGACCTCTCATTTATTGGCAGGGCCTCCAGACATTTTCCACACTACAAATACTAACACAGTCTCACACTTGCAGCTCCAGCATCTAGTTGCAGCATCCACTGTCTAGCATCACTAGACCAAGTGATTTCAGTTTTCCCTTTTCATCTCCAACAATCTCTTACAGCACCTCACTGTGTAGGTTGGCCAGAACACTCCCTTCGCAGCCTTGACCCTCTGCAAAGTCCTGCACCTGGGCTGAGGCAAGCCTGAGAGTCAACAACAGGCTGGGGGATGAAGGGAGGGAGAGCAGCCCTGCAGAGAAGGACTTCAGGGCACTGGTGAATGAAAAGCAGATGTGAGCTGGCAGTGTGTGCTCACAGCCCAGAAGCCAACCATATCCTGGGCTGCATCAAAAGCAGCGTGGGCAGTAGGTCAAGGGAGGTTTTTTCCCTCCTTTCTGCAGGGAGGTTGGACTGGATGACCTTTAAAGCTCCCTTCCAACCCCAAACATTCTAAGATTGTGTGATTCTGTGACTCTTTATTGATATGGAGCTTCTCTGTTGCAGGAAAACGGAAGTTCTCAGCACAAACTGAAGGTTTTGGTCCTGCACAAACACAGGTGAAATCCCTTAGCCAAACACTTGGAAACCAAATGGCAATCTGCAAAGCAAGGTGGAGGCAAACTCTCTTTAGCTCCAGACTCAGCAGTCAGTGCACACCAGCGGTGCATCTGTAAGGGTTCTTTGGTGATCAGGGTCAGGGTTAAATCCCCTGTGGAAGCCTTCAAAGTGTTAAAGCAGACACCTGGCTTGCGATGGCTGAAGCAGGAGGAGGTGCACTGGGAGATCTCAGCTCTTCCCATCAGCTGCAAACTTTCTCAGGGAGAAGACAAACCTCCCTCCCAGCAGGGTCTGAGGATAGCACAGGCATGAGAGACACGGGGACGTGCCAACACAGAGGTGTTAAAAGCCCAGCAGGATGCAACCCATTGGGGAAACTGGTTTAACCAGGAGGGTTCAATCATCTGAGCCCAGACACAACCTTTTTTCCTCCCACTCACTCCCACCATGAGGCTCTGCTGGGCCAGTTCCATATGTCTGTGAGCTGGAAAAGAGTAATTAGGAACCTCTTGGAAAGGAGCTGGTAGAGAAAGCAGTGTAGTGGAGGTGAGACGGCTATGTGGAGTTGTTGGGCAGCCGCCTCAGTACACATGGACATGTGGACTCAGAATCATGGAGTGGTGGCACAGGACACATTGGGTCAGAGAGGATGGACAGAGAACAAAAAATGATCTCTCAGCCAGTTCCAAGGCCACTGAGAGGCTCTTGGCTGATGCCATATTTTGACCCTGCTGCTGCTGCTCTGCTGAGTAGAAATGAAGGCACAAATCAAGATGGGATTCCTAAAGATGCCTGGTGTTGCAGGACACACTGACAAGTAAAGCTTAAGAGCAGGCTTAGGAAGCAACCTGAACTTCTGGTCCCTGAAAGGACACAGCGTACCTACAACTGGGTCATGGCCAAGGGCTGCAGTGCAAAGGTTCAAGGAGGCTGACGGCAGGAAAGTTTCTGTTAGACATTGTACAAAACGGTTGTGATAAATTGGAGGGAAAGGTCATCTGCTCTCTCAGAGGAGAGAAGATGGAGCAAAGCTCTTGCTGTTTTGTTTTTTTTCCCCATGGACCATTCTCTCCTCATTCAATGGCTGTCAAATACAGATTCATCCTCATGGCCCAGGTGGCTTCCCTTAGCATTTATCTTTTAAATTCCTACACAGCACACAAAATAGGAGAACCTTCTCTGATCCTGGCTTCACCTAGCAGTCAGCTTTGGTGCTCTCTAGTACTAAGACCCAGTAGATAGACCTAAGAGATACGATCAAGTAGAGAATTTGGATGTTCTCTGCTTGCCGATTTCAAGGCTCATGGGAAAGCCTTCCAGCTGAGAGGCTACATGGAAATGTCCCAGGTTCTTTGAGGAAAGATCCCTCACCAAAATCCTTGTAAATTCAAGCTGCTAGCAGACCAGAAGGGGACAAGGACCACCCTTTCTGTTTGTATTCTGACTTGTTGTTATTGTTATATCCTTAAGCTTGTTGTGTTCCAACAGTGCCAGCTCGGCTGGTAAAATGCACGACATTTTATAGACAGATCCAGCTTCCTAACCATCTGCAAACATTTACCTTCCATGTAGAAAATGAAGGATACATCAAACACTGAAAGCCCCTAAAAGAAAAAGTTCAAAGAAAATTCTTGAGGCTCAGGATGTAGGTGAAGTATTAGAAAGCCTCTCTATTCTTTTTACATTTCTGAGTTGTGGTTGTTTGGGGTTTTTAAGGAAAAACTGTTTTGTGGTAGCCTGATTCAGAATACAGAATACACCAGGTTGGAAAAGACCTTCGAGTCCAACCTATCACCCAACACTATCTCATCAACTAAACCATGGCACTAAGTGCCTCATCCAGGTTCTTTTTAAACAACTCCAGTGATGGTGACTCCACCACCTCCCAGGGCAGCACATTCCCATGGCCAATCTCTCTTTCTGGGGAGAATTTCTTCCTAACATCCAGCCTAAACCTCCCCTGGCACAGCTTGAGACTGTGTCCTCTTGTTCTGTCACTGGTTGTGTGGGAGAAGAAACCAACCCCCACGTGGCTACAACCACCCTTCAGGTAGTTGTAGACAGAAATAAGGTCTCCCCTGAGCCTCCTCTTCTCCAGGCTAAACAACCCCATCTCCCTCAGCCTCTCCTCATTCATTGAGTTCAATGAACTTGGGAGCTCAACACAACTGAGTTTTGGAGTGGCATGCAAGATTCATAGAATCATGGAATTCATGAAAGAGACATTTAAAGGCCATCTAGTCCAATCCCCTTGAAATAAACAGGGACATCTCCAAGTAGATTAGGTTGCCCAGAGCCCCATCAAGTTTGACCTTGTAAGTTTCCAGGGATGGGGCCTCAACCAGCTCTCTGGGCAACCTGTTCCAGTATTTCACTACCTTCATTGTAAAGAACTTCCTCCTTATGTCCAATGAAGGGCTTCCCCTTAACGTCCAATGTGTTTGTATCTGCCACCTCTCTTCCACCCTCTCTCATTGCTGTCTACAACTACCTGAAAGGCCACTGTGGAGAGGCTGCTGCTGGTCTCTTCTCACAGGTAATTAGTGATAGAACAAGAGGGAATGGCCTCAAGCTGCCACTGGGTAGGTTTAGACTGGACATTAGGAAACAGTTTTTCACATAAATAGTGGTCAGACATTGGAATGTGCTGTCCATGGAGGTGGTTGAGTGACCAACCCTGGATGTGTTTAAAGGTGGTTTGGATATGGTGCCTGGGGCTATGGTTTAGGGGTGAACCATGTGGAGCAGGGTTCTGGGTTAGACTTGGTGATCATGGTCTTTTCCAGACTGAATGTTTCTGTGATTCTGTGATTCCTAATCTTCTGCAGCCAATTTTCCTGTGGTCCCTTGCACATCCCCTTATCTTCAGTTCCTTGCAATCTCCTGTCCCAGCTCCCGAAATGAGAAGCTCCTAGGAATGTTGGACCATCCAGTTGACGTGACTACAGTGTCTAAGGCACCCTCGCCACCACCCTCATAGCAAAGCATTTCTTTCCAATACCTAAAGACTGCAGAATGAAGTTCAATGGACCCTAAGAAAAATGAGTTAAGGGTGCTGGCTGTGACTCAGATGACTCCTAGAAAGTAATTTGATGTGTTTGAGAAGTAAGAGCAGATAACGGTGCGGTATTGCTTCTCGTGTCGGACCATGAGCTTAGGGAGAAGGGCTGCTGGGGTTTGCCATGGTGGATGGAGCAAGGAAGGGGAGATTAAATTTAGCTGGCTATTAGGAACAATTTCCTGAGAGTGAAGACAATTAGGCAGTGGAAC
The DNA here is from genome assembly GCA_033816785.1 of Picus viridis. Classification (NCBI taxonomy): domain Eukaryota; kingdom Metazoa; phylum Chordata; class Aves; order Piciformes; family Picidae; genus Picus; species Picus viridis. The sequence goes on along the minus strand of CM066566.1, from coordinate 37,132,767 downwards.
TGTTTTGCCTAGTGAGGTAATTACTGCACAAACACTAGATGGCTGCAAGCCAAGATTTGATAAGCATAGTAGAAAACGTAGTACAAGGTCTCTTCAGATGAGCCCAGAGGGGTTGGCTTTGCTGGCAGCAAGCCCAGCTGAGCATATGGAAGAAACTTTCCCTGAAAAGTTCTCCAGACAAACAAGGGATTGCAGGACCAGAGGTGGCTGTCCTGTGAGGCCAGAGGGCAAGGCATCAATCCCCCTGCCATAAAAGCCTGAGAAAGGTCTGAGGCAGTTAGGAAATGAAAGTAGAAGAAAAAACCTAATAGTCAGTTTTGGTGGGGTTTTTTTGTGGGGTGGGGGGAGGGGGAGTTTGTCTCTCATTTGGGTTCCCTAAAGACCCTTGTTTTTCATTATGGGGATTGGATGTCCCTGCCCATAGCATGAGGCTTCAAACTACATGATCTTTAAGGTCCTTTCCAAGCCAAACCATTGAGTCATCAATTCTTGTGTTTGCTTGTGTTTGGTTGGGTTTTTTTCCCCTTTTTTTGCCCTTTTTTCCCCCTCTTCTGTATTCACTGACAACATGTGGAGTGTTTGCAGAGTCTGGAGCCACCACAACTCCCAGAGCAAGGGGGAAGGTTCTTGGAAGCGATCACAGCTCTGGGAGTTGAGCACTTGAAAATCAGGACTGCTGTAACATCTCCCAGAAGAGGAAACACAGCTAATCCACATTATAGCTATCTGAATGCTTTTCCCTGCAGTGATGTAAGCACCAACACACAAGGGAGAGAGACCTTCAAATCATACTCACACTCACCTTGGAGCCTGCCCATCACACCACCAGCGCTCTCCATCTCCCACCCCATATAATGAAGCAAAGCCTACAGCTCTCCTCACTTGCTTTTGTGTGTCAGAATACAGAATACAGAATTAACCAGATTGGAAGAGATCTTCAAGATCATCCAGTCCAACCTATCACCCAACACCATCTCATCAACTAAACCATGGCACCAAGTGCCTCATCCAGGCTCTTTTTAAACACCTCCAGTGATGGAGACTCCACCACCTCCCTGGGCAGCACATTCCAATGGCCAATCTCTCTTTCTGAGAAGAATTTCTTCCTAACGTCCAGCCTAAACCTCCCCTGGCACAGCTTGAGACTGTGTCCTCTTGTTCTGTCACAAATTAACTGGGAAGAAGAGACCAACCCCACCTGGCTACAACCTCCCTTCAGGTAGTTGTAGATGGCAGTAAGGTCTCCCCTGAGCCTCCTCTTCTCCAGGCTAAACAACCCCAGCTCCCTCAGCCTCTCCTCACAGGGCTGTGCTCCAAAGCCCTCCCCAGCTTTGTTGCCTTTCTCTGGACACGTTCCAGCAAGTCAACATCCTTCCTAAACTGAGGGGCCCAGAACTGGACACAGGACTCAAGGTGTGGCCTAACCAGTGCTGAGCACAGGGGCAGAATGACCTCCCTGCTCCTGCTGGCCACACTATTGCTGATCCAGGCCAGGATGCCATTTGCCCTCTTGGCCAGCTGGGCACACCACTGTTTTTCCTTTCACCCTCAAGCTCAGAAAAAATGGAGAGCTCCTGTCATCGCCTATGGTGCAATCACACCACAGTTCCTGAGATGTTGGATGGCTCCTCCAAGCAGGATCTAACCAGAGCTGTCCAGAACAGCTTGCATCAAGTGTTTCATGCACACTGGGTTGCCCTAGGAATGCAATCCATCCTCATCTCCACTGTCTCTTCTGCTCCTAGCTATGGCCTGCTCAGACATTTCACAGATAGTTTTACCATGATCCCAAATTCCTTTCCCTTCTAGTAGCCTGCTTTTGACCTTCTTCCTGTCAAGCAGATGTTCCCCTCTCGAGTGCATTAGTCGCAGCTGTTTGAGAGGCTGCATACATTCAGCTTGTTTTGTGGTGGCTTTCTGATGATGTGTTTCTCTTGAAACCAGTGGTGCTGTTTAAACTCTTCAAGCAAGGGCTGTGTGAATGATCTTGGAGGTCTCTTCCACCTTGATTGATGCTGTGATTCTTCTGTGAATCCTGGGGAGTTAAACCAAGTTGAACACCTCTGTGTAAAGTGGCAGGATAAGGTCAGACTACAGCCTCTCAAAACCCACAAGGAACCTCACCCACACGTGAATCAGGTGTAGTTTAGCTTGGAGAAGAGACTGAGAGAGGATCTTATCAGTATAGAACTAGAGCAGGGCAGATTTAGGTTGGACATTAGGAGGAAGTTCTTCACAAAAGGGCAGTGAAATACTGGAAGCGGTTGCTCAGAGATGTGGTGGAGGCCCCATCCCTGGAGACATTCAGGGTGGAGTCCTGAGCAACTTGATCTAGTCAAACATGCCCCTGCTTAGTGCAGGGGAATTGAACAAGATGACCTTTGAGGGTCCCTTCCAACCCAATGCATTCTATGATTCTGTAGTTCTGTGATTCCATACCAGTCCCAGTGCCTCCTTATCTATTCAGGATACCAAGTCCAAAAGGTCTCAGTATCACAGTATCACTAAGGTTGGAAGAGACCTCACAGATCATCGAGTCTAACCTGTCACCACAGACCTCATGACTAGACCATGGCACCAAGTGCCACATCCAGTCCCCTCTTAAACACCTGCAGGGACGGTGACTCCACCACCTCCCCGGGCAGCACATTCCAATGGCGAATGACTCTCTCGGTGAAGAACTTTCTCCTCACCTCGAGCCTGAACTTCCCCTGGTACAGCTTGAGACTGTGTTCCCTTGTTCTGGTGCTGGTTGCTAGAGAGAACCCCTTCCTGGCCACAACCACCCTTAAACCACCCTCCTTCTCACAGAAAGTGTCACCTCCTTTCTGTGGCTCTTGTATTTCTCCTGTGCCCCGTCTCAGAACACAGCTCATCATCCTATACAAAACAAAGGGACGCTGCCCAGCAAAGCGGTGGAGTCACCATCCCTGGAGGGAGTTTAGAAAGATGTTTGGATGAGGTGCTTGGGGATGTGGTCTAACAGCTGCATATGGAGACATAACAGAAGCACAGAATTACTGAGGCTGGAATAGACCTCTGAAATCATCAAGTCCAGCCTATGACCCAGCACCACCACACGGACCAGGCCACGTCACTGAGTGCCGCATCCAATCCTTCCTTAAACGCCTCCAGGGATGGCGACTCCACTACCTCCCTGCTCAGTCCATTCCAGTGTCTAATTCCCCTTTCCATGAGGAAATGCTTCCTAACATCCAACCTAAACCTACCCCAGCACAGCTTCATGCCATGTCCTCTCATCCTGTCACAAGTTGCCTGGGAGCAGAGCCTGACCCCCACCTGACTATACCTTCCCTTCAGGTAGCTGTACAGTGTGATAAGGTCCCACCTGAGTCTCCTCCAGGCTCAACACCCCCAGCTCCCTCATCCTCTTCTCATCAGACTTTCCCTCCAGTCCCTGCCCCAGTCTCGTTGCTCTCCTCTGGACCTGTTCCAGCACCTCAATACCTTTCTTGCAGTGAGGGGCCCAGAGCTGCACACAGTGCTTGAGGTGAGGCCTCACCACTGCCAAGTACAGGGTCAGAATTACATCCCTGGTGCTGCTGGCTACACCACTACTGATAGAAACCAAGATGCCATTGTTAGGATATGGTTGCACTTGCTGAACTCAAGGTCTTTTCCAACCAAGTGATTCTATGACTCTATGACTTGCAAGACCTGAGGTTGTTCTTTAATCATTGCCCTAACAAACCTGGGTTTGATTTCTCTCATATGACACCCATAACCCAAGACCAGCCCTTATGTACTCATCTGGGACGTGCTGATGGCTTGGTCAGGCACCGCTGGGGCACAACCAAGAAGCAAAGGTTGTAGGTTGTGCATGCTTTGAAGCACTGCAATGTCATCCTCAAACTGCTTACGAAAGGAAGCAAGAAGTGCCAGTTCATGCTGGCCACCCTTCAGTGCTGTTACCTCATCTCTTGCTAATTTACAACCCAGGAAGGCTGGATTGGGCAGGCTGGGGAGTTCATGATGGAAACTGCTGCTTAAGCAAATACAGGCTGTGATGAATAATTAACAGCAGCTGTGATATCAAAGTGTCCTCTGAAGGGTGGGAAGGAGCAGGGTTAATAAAGAGAGAATATCAGGCTTATGTAAAAGCAGGACTTTCTGACCTTGACTCTAAGCATGCTCAACTCTGACCAAGCAGAATCCAAAGTTCTCCTTCCGTAGATATCATTAGAAAATCATAGAATCATAGAACTGGTAGGGTTGGAAGGGACCTCAAGGATCATCTCAAGGACCTCAGGGATCACAGGCAAGGACATCTCATGCTACATCAGGTTGCTCAGAGCCACATCCAGCCTGGCCATAAAAGCCTCCAGGGATGAGGCTGCCACCACCTCCCTGGGCAACCTGTGCCAGTGTCTCTCCACCCTCATCATGAAAAATTTCTTCCTAACATCCAATCTGAATCTACCCATTTCTACTTTTGTTCCATTCCCCCTAGTCCTATCACCCCTGACACCCTAAAATGTCCCTCCCCAGCTTTCTTGTAGCCCCCTTCAGATATTGGAAGGCCACAATAAGGTCTCCTTGGAGCCTTCTCTTCTCCAGACTAAATAGCCCCAACTCCCTCAGTCTGTCCTCACAGGAGAGGTGCCCCAGCCCTCTGCTCATCCTCGTGGCCCTTCTCTGGACTTTTTCCAGCACCTCCAGATCCTTCCTGTAATAGTGGCTCCAGAACTGGACACAGTACTCCAGGTGGAGTCTCACCAGAGCAGAATAGAGGGAGAGAATCACCTCCCTTGCCTACTGGCTGTGCTTCTCTTGCTGCAGCCCAGAACATGATTGGCAATCTGGGCTGCAAGTGCACACTGCTGACTCCTCTTGAGCTTCTCATCCACCAGCACCCCCAAGTCCTTTTCTTCAGGGCTGCTCTCAAGAAGAGGTGCAGAGAGTTTGTTTTGTTATTTTTTTGTGTGTGTGTGATGTAGACTTTCAATGCTGAGGGACACACTGTAGTGATAGTAGCTTAGCAGCAGTGGTGGGATTGAGGGCTCTAGGCAAGCAGCTGGACTTCATGATGTCAAAGGTCTCTCACAACCTCAACAGTTTTATGGAGTCATCATGTAGATAAATATTTACATTAACAGGGACCACAAAAAGAGACTTTTAAAAGACCATTGCAATGTGGTTAGTGATAAGTTAAGCAATTGTTTGTGTTTTTTCCCCAGCACAACCAAAATCCTTCCTGAGAACTCTGCTAGTTGGCCTTTAGGTCCAAATAGATGTATCACAAAATCACAGAATGGTAGGGGTTGAAAGAGACCTCTGGGGATCATTAAGTCCAAGCTCCCAGGTTGCACAGGATGACATCCAGACAGGTTTTGAATAACTCCAGAGATGGTGTGGTGGGTTGAAAATTTCCCCCAACACTCAATTTGCCAGATCAGCTCAGCTGGAAGCAAATGAATGCTGCATTTGCAAGCAAAGCTATAATCTACAATGAAATGCAGTGGATGTGTAAAAAATATACAGTAGTTACAATATTTACAGGTATTTACAATTAATAAACAGCACAAGGACTCCCTTGGCCAAGGACCAGATGAAGCTACTAGATGGTAGGAGGGCTTTGCAGAGGGACCTCAACAGGCTGGACAGATGGGCAGAGTCCAAGGGCAGGAGATTGAACACATCCAAGTGCCGGATTCTGCATATTGGCCACAGCAACCCCAGGCAGTGCCACAGGCTGGGGTCAGAGTGGCTGGAGAGTGGCCAGGCAGAGAGGGACCTGGGGGTACTGGTTGCTGGTAGGCTGAACATGAGCCAGCAGTGTGCCCAGGCAGCCAAGAGGGCCAATGGCATCCTGGCCTGCATCAGGAATAGTGTAGCCAGCAGGAGCAGGGAGGTCATTGTGCCCCTGTACTTATCACTGGTTAGGCCACACCCTGAGTATTGTGTCCAGTTCTGGGCCCCTCAATTTAGGAAGGATGTTGAGCTGCTGGAACATGCCCAGAGAAGGGCAACAAGGCTGGGGAGGGGCCTGGAGCACAGCCCTGTGTGGAGAGGCTGAGGGAGCTGGGGTTGTTTAGCCTGGGGAAGAGGAGACTCAGGGAGACCTTACTGCCATCTACAACTACCTGAAGGGAGGTTGTAGCCAGGTGGGGGTTGGTCTCTTCTTCCCAGTTAATTTGTGACAGAGCAAGAGGGCACAGACTCAAGTTGCACCAGGGGAGGTTTAGGCTGGAGGTGAGGAAGAAGTTCTTCCCAGAAAGAGAGGTTGGCTATTGGAATGTGCTGCCCATGGAGGTGGTGGAGTCACCATCACTGGAAGTGTTTAAAAAATGCCTGAATGAGGCACTTGGTGCCATGGTTTAGATGATGAGATGGTGTTGGGTGATAGGTTGGACTTGATGATCTTGAAGGTCTTTTCCAACCTGTTTAATTCTGTATTCTGTATTCTACCTCCTTACCTCCCCCATACCCCCTGTACAAAAAAAGGGACAAGAAAAAATAGCAGAGAATTTAAACTTAGTCAAAACAATGCAGCCAGGGTCAAGCAGAAGCAAGTCAGTATCTCTCCCAGAGCAAAGAAGCAAGAAGAGAGAGAAATTGTTCTGGGAACTGAATCTTATGGTCTATATCTCTCCAATGGGATTGTTTAGAATTATATTTATTTCCTTGTTTTTATGCCCAATAGTGATTTATTTACATTTTACTACTTTCTGTTCAAGAGCTGTGAAAAAAATTTAAGGCATAGCCTAAAACTACCATAGATGGAGACTCCACCACTGCCCTAGGCAGCCTAGTCTTCCTGAAGCAAGGTTTGTCTTGCTCAGAGAGGCACAAGAGGGGAGTGCAAGGATCCTCAAACCTGAATTAGGCACCCAAGTTTCCATTTACTAACCACCATCAGGGCCAAATTCCCTCCTTTCAGTCCTCTAGAGAGTTTTTTTCCAAGGCTGAATTTCCTGTCAAGATACATCCAGGAGATGCCTGCTAAAGTCAGCTCTGAAAGGCTGTTGGTTGGAGAGGAATTCTCTCTGTTCGAGCCAAACCCACTGAGTTGAATATTTTCCCACTGCGTGCATCATGCTTTTGTTGACTCAGAGCCCCGTTTCTCACCCCAGAGGAAGGAGCAATGCCCACTTACCACTTGAGAGCAGCCTGTGCACCCCTGGTGAGGTGCCTGTTATGGTTTGGAGAGACCCAGATCACAAAATCACAGAAACATCAACCAGGTTGGAAAGGACCTCAGAGATCATCAAGTCCAACCCATTACCTAATACCTAACACCTCCTGACAACTAAGCCATGGCTCCCAGTGCTACATCCAATCCTTTTAGGAACACCTCCAGGGATGGTGACTCCATCACCTCCCTGGGCAGCACATCCCAGTGGCCAATTGGTCTTTCTGGGAAGAACTTTCTCCTCACCTCCAGCCTAAACTCCCCCTGGTGCAGCTTGAGACTGTGTCCTCTTGTTCTGGTGCTGGTTGTCTGGGAGAAGAGACCAACCCCCACCTGGCTACAACCTCCTTTCAGGAATCTGTAGAGAGCAATAAGGTCTCTCCTGAACCTCCTCTTCCCCAGGCTGAACAACCCAGCTCCCTCAGCCTCTCCTAATAGGGCTTGTGATCTTCCATAGCTGCTCATGCCAAGACAGTGGGGTGGTTGAAGGAGGCATCTACCCACCAAGAAAACCACCTTGGCTCCCTTGGTGCTAAAGAGGAGCTCACACACTGTCAAACTTTCATCCAAACCCCTCAAGCCTGAGCATGCTTCCCACCTGAGACTTCAAGGGCTGTGTCCTGGGGGCCTGAGAACAGGCAGGCTTTGCAGCTCAGGAACCAGAGCCTCCAGCCTGCAGCTTGTTTTTCTGCTTTGATGCAAAGAACTGTTCCTCTAGCTCACTCTAGACACCTTCTGAAGTTGCTTATAGCCATTTTTACTTCTTCAGACACCTATTTTTACCTTAGGCAATGTAATAAAAGTGAATCCAAAGCCTTTAGCAACAACACCAGCTCATCTGAGTGTCCAGAAAGGGCAGTTCAAGTGGTGAAGGGTCCAGAGAACAAGGCTTACAAGGAGTGGCTGAGGGAACTGGGGTTGTTTAGCTTTGAGAAATGGAGGGTAAGGGGAGACCTTCTCATTCTTTACAACTCCCTGAAAGGAGGTGGTAGCAAGGTGGGAGCTGGTCTCCTCACCCAAGTAACAAGAGATAGGACAACCCAAAAATAGCCTCAACTTGTGCCAAAGGAGGTTTAGGTGTATAGCAGGAAAAAATTCTTCACTGAAAGGGTTATCAAGCCCTGGAACAGGCTTAACATGACATGACAAGGGAAGGGAAGGGAAGGGAAGGGAAGGGAAGGGAAGGGAAGGGAAGGGAAGGGAAGGGAAGGGAAGGGAAGGGAAGGGAAGGGAAGGGAAGGGAAGGGAAGGGAAGGGAAGGAAGGGAAGGGAAGGGAAGGGAAGGAAGGGAAGGGAGGGAAGGAAGGGAAGGGAAGGGAAGGAAGGGAAGGGAAGGAAGGGAAGGGGAAGGGAAGGGAAGGGAAGGGAAGGGAAGGGAAGGGAAGGGAAGGGAAGGGAGGGGGAAGGGAAGGGAAGGGAAGGGAAGGTTTGGGAAGGGAAGGTTTGGGAAGGGAAGGTTTGGGAAGGGAAGGTTTGGGAAGGGAAGGTTTGGGAAGGGAAGGGAAGGTTTGGGAAGGGAAGGGAAGGTTTGGGAAGGGAAGGAAGGGAAGGTTTGGGAAGGGAAGGGAAGGTTTGGGAAGGGAAGGTTTGGGAAGGGAAGGTTTGGGAAGGGAAGGGAAGGTTTGGGAAGGGAAGGGAAGGAAGGTTGGGAAGGGAAGGGAAGGTTTGGGAAGGTTTGGGAAGGGAAGGAAGGGAAGGAAGGGAAGGGAAGGGAAGGGAAGGGAAGGGAAGGAAGGAAGGGAAGGGAAGGAAGGGAAGGGAAGGGAAAGGAAGGGAAGGGAAGGAAGGGAAGGGAAGGAAGGAAGGGAAGGGAAGGGAAGGGAAGGGAAGGGAAGGAAGGAAGGGAAGGGAAGGGAAGGGAAGGAAGGGAAGGGAAGGAAGGGGAAGGGAAGGGAAGGGAAGGAAGGGAAGGAAAGGTTTGGAAAGGGAATGGAAGGTTTGGGAAGGGAAGGTTTGGGAAGGGAAGGTTTGGGAAGGGAATGGAAGGTTTGGGAATGGAATGGAAGGTTTGGGAAGGGAAGGAAGGGAAGGTTTGGAAAGGGAATGGAAGGTTTGGAAGGGAAGGTTTGGGAATGGAAGGTTTGGAATGGAAGGAAAGGTTTGGAATGGAAGGGAAGGGAATGGAAGGTTTGGGAAGGGAAGGGAATGGAAGGTTTGGGAAGGGAAGGGAAGGGAAGGAAGGGAAGGAAGGAAGGGAAGGAAGGGAAGGAAGGGAAGGAATGGAAGGAAGGAAGGAAGGAATGGAATGGAAGGAAGGAAGGGAAGGAATGGAAGGAAGGGAAGGAATGGAAGGGAATGGAAGGAAGGGAAGGAAGGGAAGGAAGGGAAGGGAAGGAAGGGATGGAAAGGAAGGGAAGGAATGGAAAGGGAAGGAAATGGGAAGGGAAGGGAAGGGAAGGGAAGGGAAGGGAAGGGAAGGGAAGGGAAGGAAGGGAAGGAAGGGAAGGAAGGAAGGAAGGGAAGGGAAGGAAGGGAAGGAAGGAAGGGAAGGAAGGGAAGGGAAGGAAGGAAGGAAGGAAGGGAAGGGGGAAGGGAAGGAAGGGAAGGGAAGGGAAGGAAGGGAAGGGAAGGAAGGGAAGGGAAGGGAAGGAATGGAAGGAAGGGAAGGGAAGGGAAGGAATGGAAGGAAGGTTTGGGAAGGGAAGGTTTGGGAAGGGAAGGTTTGGGAAGGGAAGGAAGGTTTGGGATGGAATGGAAATGGGAAGGAATGGAAGGAAGGGAAGGAAGGTTTGGGAATGGAAGGGAATGGAAGGTTTGGGAAGGGAAGGGAAGGTTTGGGATGGAAGGGAAGGGAAGGTTTGGGAAGGGAAGGAAGGGAAGGTCCAGAAAGGGAAGGAAGGGAAGGAAGGAATGGAAAGGAAGGAAGGGAAGGGGAAGGAAGGAAGGGAAGGGAAGGGAAGGAAGGAAGGGAATGGAATGGAAGGAAGGGTTTGGAATGGAAGGTTTGAAGGGAAGGGAAGGGAAGGAATGGAATGGAATGGAAGGTTTGGGAAGGGAAGGGGGAAGGGAAGGAAGGGAAAGGAATGGGAAGGTTTGGGAAGGGAAGGAAGGGAAGGGAAGGTTTGGAAGGGAAGGTTTGGGAAGGAAGGAAGGTTTGGGGGAAGGGAAGGTTTGGGAAGGGAAGGAATGGAAAGGAAAGGGGAAGGAAGGTTTGGGAAGGGTTTGGAAAGGGAAGGGGAAAGGTTTGGGAAGGGAAGGAAGGTTTGGGAAGGTTTGGGAAGGGAAGGTTTGGGAAGGGAAGGGAAGGAAGGAAGGGAAGGGAAGGAAGGGGAAGGAAGGGAAGGGAAGGAAGGGAAGGGAAGGAAGGAAGGGAAGGGAAGGGAAGGGAAGGAAGGGAAGGAAGGGAAGGTTTGGAAGGGAAGGTTTGGGAAGGAAGGAAGGGAAGGGAAGGGGAAGGGAAGGGAAGGAAGGAAGGGAAGGGAAGGGAAGGGAAGGGAAGGAAGGGAAGGGAAGGAAGGGGGAAGGGAAGGGAAGGAAGGGAAGGGAAGGGAAGGAAGGGAAGGGAAGGGAAGGGAAGGGAAGGGAAGGAAGGAAGGGAAGGGAAGGGAAGGGAAGGAAGGGAAGGGAAGGAAGGGGAAGGGAAGGAAGGGAAGGGAAGGTTTGGGAAGGGAAGGGAAGGGAAGGGAAGGAAGGAAGGGAAGGGAAGGGAAGGGAAGGTTTGGGAAGGGAAGGAAGGGAAGGGAAGGGAAGGTTTGGGAAGGGAAGGGAAGGGAAGGGAAGGTTTGGGAAGGGAAGGGAAGGTTTGGGAAGGTTTGGGAAGGTTTGGGAAGGGAAGGGAAGGTTTGGGAAGGTTTGGGAAGGGAAGGTTTGGGAAGGGAAGGAAGGTTTGGGAAGGGAAGGGAAGGGAAGGTTTGGGAAGGGAAGGGAAGGGAAGGGAAGGTTTGGGAAGGGAAGGGAAGGGAAGGTTTGGGAAGGGAAGGGAAGGTTTGGGAAGGGAAGGGAAGGGAAGGGAAGGGAAGGGAAGGGAAGGGAAGGGAAGGGAAGGGAAGGGAAGGGAAGGGAAGGGAAGGGAAGGGAAGGGAAGGGAAGGGAAGGGAAGGGAAGGGAAGGGAAGGGAAGGGAAGGGAAGGGAAGGAAGGGAAGGGAAGGGAAGGGAAGGGAAGGGAAGGGAAGGGAAGGGAAGGGAAGGGAAGGGAAGGGAAGGGAAGGGAAGGGAAGGTCCCTCAGCTGCTCCTCACCAGCCCTGTTCTCCAAACCTTTCACTAGCTTTGTTGCCCTTCTTTGGATACATTCTAGCACCTCAGTGTCCTTGGAGGAGGTTTGGGGGAGCTGCACTTCTCAAAATGACAGAGTAAGGCAGCAGTTTAGCATTCTGGTTAACCACTGCTGCATCCATTGGTATTTGCTGGTGAAAATCACAAGGTACCCAAAATACGGGAAGTGAGGAGAAGTCTACTTTCTTTACAATGCTTTTTCACTCTTCTCTGTGATCCTGTTCCCTGGGGAAGTTCCACTGCTCTTCCCACTTCTTTCTGACCTGAACTTCTCCAATTTCAGTTTGGCAAACTAAGCTTCTTGAGGAAGAGAAACAGCTTGTTGGGATCAGTGTCAGTTTACATTGAGGTGTGGGGGTAGGAGACACACGTTGGTTGGAGCATTGGAAACACCAAGGAATGGTTCATCAGATGGGTCAAGGCATGGTCTAGGGAGGAAAGGTGAACACCACCTGATTTTTCTTCAGCTCACTGAACAATAGTAAAGGAAGATGTGACCCAATATCTGTGTGCAGAGAGATGAATCAAACTTGGAAATGCAGCTGAGGGAGCTGAGCTCTGGCCAGGCACTGTCTGTAACCAGTGCTTGGGTCTGCAGATTGGTTTTGGAATGGGAGCCACTTCCAACCTAGGCACCACTTAGGGCTTCATGGAGGAATGGGAACCACCAGAGAGACCTTTTATCAGCTATCCTCCTCCTTTAGGAAGGACATCGAGACACTTGAACGTATCCAGAGAAGGGCAACAAGGCTGGGGAGAGGCCTTGAGCACAGCCCTGTGAGGAGAGGCTGAGGGAGCTGGGGTTGTTTAGCCTGGAGAAGAGGAGGCTCAGGGGAGACCTCATTGCTCTCTACCACTACCTGAAGGGAGGTTGTAGCCAGGAGGGAGTTGGTCTCTTCTCCCTAGCAACCAGCACCAGAACAAGGGGACACAGTCTCAAGCTGCACCAGGGGAAGTTTAGGATGGAGGTGAGGAGAAAGTTCTTCATGGAGAGAGTCGTTCACCATTGGAATGTGCTGCCCAGGGAGGTGGTGGAGTCACCATCCCTGGAGGTGTTCAAGAGGGGACCAGAAGTGGCACTTGGTGCCATGGTCTAGTCATGGGGTCTGTGGTGACAGGTTGGACTCGATGATCTTTGAGGTCTCTTCCAACCTTAGCGATACTGTGATACTGTGATATCAGCTAATCTCTCTCTCTCCTCTTGTCTGCTGTTCTGTTGACATTGCAGCTGTTCTCTTCTCAGACCTTCTCATCTCTTCCTAAATCTGGAGCAAAGAATGAAGAAGGCAAAGGAGAACCATGGTGGAACTGGCCTCAGCAAAGTCTCAGCAGAATTTTGTAGTTTTCAAAGCAAAATGTCTCTGTTTGCTTTCACCTTGGAAACAAACTATGTGTCATTGTTTCTGCTTTAGTCCTGATTTGGTGTCTAGTAGCAGCTCTGGCTCTGTGAAGAGCCAGGAGCAGTGTTAGTCTCCTGGTATGTGAAGATGAACTTGTGGTTGAGGTCCAGGCCAAGAAATCTAACTCTTCTGCCAAGCCCTGCAGCAGGCTGGCTGCCTTGAACACACAGCATCCCCATGGCTCCCAACACTTAACCACCAAGCAGTCTCCAAAGGCATCTGGCTCCAGGAGAGAAGAGGGAAGGGACAGCTTTTCCCGGCCAGTCTGGAAAATGTTGAGGAGTAGCTCTCTCCTGGTGAGCTGGTCACCTTTTTGTGATGAGGATTCACAGCAGCTTCAGATCAAAATCTGAGGATTCGATCCTGCTTTTGCTGGGAGGTTGGACTTGATGATCTCTGGAGGTCCATTCCAACCTCTAACATTCTATGATTCTAAATTTAAAACAAGACCCTCTCTCTGCTCTCTTTAGGAAGGTCAGAACCAAGTGCAGTCAGACAGATCAGGTACCAAATTCTTTTAGGCTCACAAATCTTTCCCCTAAATGTCAGCCAGGGTCTCCTGCCCACATGGAATCATAGAATCACAGAACAACAAGGGTTAGAAGGGGCCTCCAGGGAACAACAGGTCCAACCTCTCTGACAAAGTAAGGTCTTCTAGAATCATGGAATCATAGAATTGTTAGGGTTGGAAGGCACCTCAAGGATCATCCAGTTCCAACCCTGCTACCATGGGCAGGGACACCTCACACTAGAGCAGGTTGCTCAGAACCACACCTAGCCTGGCCTTAAAGACCTCCAGGGATGATACTTCCACCAGCTCCCTGGGCAACCTGTGCCAGTGTCTCACCACCCTCATGGGGAAGAATTTCTTCCTGACATCCAATCTGAATCTACCCACTTCTAGATTTGCTGCATTCCCCCTAGTCCTATCACTCCCTGACACCCTAAAAAGCCCTCCCCAGCTTTCCTGTAGCCCCCTTCAGATACTGGAAGGCCGCAATAAGGTTGCCTCAGAGCCTTCTCTTCTCCAAACTGAATAGCTGCAACTCTCTCAGTCTGTCCTCAAAGGACAGCTGCTCCAGCCCTCTGATCATCCCCATGGCCCTTCTCTGGACACATTCCAGCAGCTCCAGATCTTGTAACAGGGGCTCCAAAACTGCATGCAGTACTCCAGGTGGAGTCTCACCAGAATGTAGAGGAGGGGGAGAATCACCTCCCTCGACCTGCTGGCTATGCTTCTCTTGCTGCAGCCCAGGATGTGATTGGCTTTCAGGGCTGTAAGTGCACACTGCCGGCTCATGTTGAGCTTCTCATCCACCAGCACCCCCAAGTCCTTTTCTTCAGGGCTGCTCTCAAGCCAGTCCCAGCCCAGCATATACCAGTGCTTGGCATTGCCTCAACCCAGATGCAGGCCCTTGCACTTGGTCCTAGGACAGGTCACACAGGAATGTGTCCAGATGGGTCTTGAAAACCTCTGGAGAAGACTTCTGATGCTCCAGAGATGAATGAGGTCAGCTGTGTGGTTCAAGAGCTCTTACCTCCAGCAGCTTTAGAGAGGAGATGAGATGAGATGAGAGCATATCATGAGATCAGAGGTGATTAGTGGATTTTGGCTGGTAGCCCCTGTATTGTGTTCTATGTATGTGTTGATGTGTCATGTTTTGTCATGTTAATGCTTGCAAAGCCCTTGAGATCCTTAGGTGGAAAAAGGATTTGGGGATCAGGTGATTGCACACACTGTGTGTATCAATTTGCTGAGAAGGGAATGGCCTTAACACCATGTCTAAGGGAATTTAAGGGATGCATTTAAGGCTTAAGTGCATCCTGAGGACATGGCATTTTCTTGGTTTTATACAGTTCTGCTATAGCAGCACCTGCTGCAATATTATTCACTGCATTATAGAATCATGGAGTCACAGAACAGTTGAGGTTGGAAGAAAGCTCTGAGCTCATCAAGTCCAACCACTCTCCTAGAGCTCACAGTCACACCACTACTACTAAGCCTCTAAACCACATCCCTAAGCACCACATCCACACATCTATTAAACACCTCCAGGAACAGTGACTCCACCACCTCCCCGGGCAGCCTGTTCCAAAGCCTGAGAACTCTTTCTGTGAAGAAATTGTTCATTCATGTCAAAACAGGAGATCCTTACATCTGCAGAGTAATACAGGGTGGTATTTTCTTTGTGGTTTCTGTTTTGATTCCTCCCTCCTTGCACAAGCTGTTACATGAGGGCTGGGAGCTGCAGGCTGCCTCCCTTCCTCTCCTGTACTGCTATTTCAGGTAGAGTTTTCCTTCCAAAGTCCCCATTTTTATCCCATGTCAGCAGTTGGGTTAATTCTGAAGGGTTTGATCTGCAAGGGGGAGGTGAAAGCAAGCAGGGAGATTTCTGAGCCTGGCAAGCCAAAGAGATTTCTTCTTTGAGAGACAGAGACCTGCTGGAGGGAGTCTGGCTGAGAGCCTGGAGAATGATTAGGGGACTTGAACATCTCCCCTGTGTAGAGAGACTGAGAGCCCTGGGCCTGCTTAGTCTGGAGAAGAGAAGACTGAGAGGGGATCTGATCAATGTGTATCAATATCTGAGGGGTGGATGTCAAGTGGAGGGGGACAAGATCTTTTGGATGGTGCACAGTAATAAGACAAGGAACAATGGATACAAACTTGAACCTAGAAGGTTTCACTTCAACATGAGGAGGAACTTCCTTACAGTGGGAGTGACAGAGTCCTGGAGCAAGCTGTCCAGAGAGGTTGTGGAGTCTCCTTCTCTGGAGATAGTCAAACCCCACCTGGATGGATTCCTGTGCAGACTACTGTAGGTGGTCCTGCTTTGGCAGAGGGGGTAGGACTCAATGATCTCTGGAGGTCCCTTCCAACCTCTCACATTCTGTGATTCTGTGATTCTTTCTCTGTGCCTTCCCATGGCTTTATTGTCTGCATTAGCCAAGCTCTTGGTTCCAGCTGCAAGTTTTTATTGTTCCACGAATAATCATTTGGCTAACAGAGACCTTTCCCTGCAGACAGGGAAGGAACAACCCAAACTGATCTTGCAGATGGAGGTTTGCTTGGCTCTGCTCACAATGCCAAAGTGAAATAAAGCAACCAAGGAGGGTTTAACAGAAGAGTCTGCTTTTTTTTTCTCTTCTCCCCACTTGGCCTTTCATAGAATCATAGAATAGAATCATAGAATCAATAAGGTTGGAAGAAACCTCAAAGATCATCAGGTCTAACCTGTCTCCCAACACCTCATGACTACTAAACCATGGCACCAAGTGCCACATCCAATCCCCTCTTGAACACCTCCAGGGACGGTGACTCCACCACCTCCCTGGGCAGCACATTCCAACGGCGAATGACTCTCAGTGAAGAACTTTCTCCTCACCTCGAGCCTAAACTTCCCTGGACTGCTTGAGACTGTGTCCTCTTATTCTGGTGCTGGATGTCTGGGAGAAGAAACCAACCCCCTCCTGGCTACAACCTCCCCTCAGGTAGTTGTAGATAGCAATGAGGTCTCCCTGAGCCTCCTCTCCAGGTTAAGCAGACCCAGCTCCCTCAGCCTCTCCTCATAAGGCATGTGCTCGAGGCCTCTCCCCAGCCTTGCTGCCCTTCTCTGGACACATTCAGCAGTCTCAATGTTCTTCTTAAATTGAGGGGCCCAGAGCTGGACACAGTACTCAAGGTGTGGCCTAACCAGTGCAGAGTACAGGGGCACAATGACTTCCCTGCTCCTGCTGGCCACACTCTTCTTGATGCAGGCCAGGATGCCATTGGCCTTCTTGGCCACCTGGGCACACTGCACAAGGGATAAACCAAACCAAACCAAACCAAACCAAAAAACCCTGAGTAACTGGAGGAAAGCAGCAGAAGGACAGACTTTCCGGTCTCCTAAAAGTGAGATTCAGATCCAATGGCTTCTAGCATAAGAGGGTCAGGTCCTTTGGAAAAAATGGAAAAGATAGAATCATAGAATAGTTTTGGATGGAAAAGACTTTTAAGATCATCAAGTCCAACTGCCAAGTCCACCATAAAACCAGGTCACTCAACACCACACCTACACATCTTTTTAATCTCCCCAGGGATGCCACCACTGCACTGGGCAGCTAATATCCAAGATATCCATGAAAGGCACCTACAGCCACAGGCTGTTTTGAGTCCTGGCGTGGCTGAATGGCTTTTTACTGCTTGAACAGAGGCACCAGCAAAAGAGGTATGGTAATAGACTTTTCTATCTTCATGCATCAGATGGGAGTCCTCACCAAGACTGCAATGAGCACAGGAGGCAGGGAGGGCATCAGTTACTGGAGCAGTCAGGTGATTTGGGTGACCAGGAGCAGCAGTGAGAGTTGTCCTGGGTGCAGAAACATCATCTGGCTTTGTTTCTCTTGGGTTCATTCTCTTCTCTGTGCAAGGCTCTCATTAATCCAGAGCAGCAGTGCTTCCTTCCATGGTGCTCACACTTCTGCCATCATATGGGGAACCTTCACGACAAGAAAAACATTGAGGTGCTGGAGTGGGTCCAGGGTAAAGAAGCTGACGAAGGGTCCGGAGAACAGGGCTGGTGAAGAGCAGCCGAGGGAACTGGGGTTGTTTAGCCTGGAGAAAGTTTAGCCTGGAGGCTGAGGGGAGACCTTCCCACTCTACAATTCCATGAAAGGAAGTTGGACCCATGTGGGGGTTGGTCTGTTTGCCCTAGTAACAAGTAACAGGACAAGAGGAAATCGCCTCAAGTTGCACCAGGGGAGGTGGAGGTTCAGGTTGGATATTAAAAGAAACTTCTTCCCTGAAAGGGTTTTCAAACACTGGAACAGACTCTTCAGGGATGTGGTTGAATCCCCATCCCTGGAGGTGTTTAAAAGGTGCAGAGATGTATTGCTGAGGGACATGGTTTCGCACCAGACTTGGTAGTTAGATAATGGTTGGACTCAATGATCTTAAAGGTCTTTTCCAGCCAAAATGATTTTCTGGTTTTAATGTTCAAAGTGCAATGTCTGTCACTGGACTCTGTCTGTAAAAATATCACTTTTCCTAGAGCAGCCTATAGTGCTGAGGTCACCAGTGCTCCATCTTGAGTTATTGCTCCTAATACGAACTCCACACTTAACCCACAGATACCTGTTGCTCTCCACATGCACCCAGCTGGATTCCTAGCCTCCACAGACTACACTTTTCCATAGTCCCAGCTGCATGACTCAGTGCTGCACAGCAGTTTTCCTTTCCAAAACGTTTCGCAAGCGCGAGCTGACTAAGCCTTGCCAGACCCCAGCCTTTGCCAGTTGGATGGAAGGGGCCTCTGAGGAGCACGGCTGCAGCTCAGCCCAGAGGTGCAATTTCATTCTCAATTGTACAAGTATTTGGGGGAAGGTTGAGAGACAAAGGAAGTCGTTGTTCAGTCGCTACCAAGCTTGTGTGCCTCTTCCTAAAATGTTTTTGCTGCGTGTTTGGAAATGCAGCAGCATCCTGGATGCTGGTAAGAGGCTCTCCTCAAGGCATGAGAACTTCATGGCCCCAGGGGAAGTCAAGAAGGGTGATATTTAATGCTTTCCCAGTTTTTAAAGCTGTGACTGTAAGAAAGCTGATATCCTAATTCTAAAATCTGTCATCCATCTTCCTCGTTGCAACTCTACCCCAAAGGCTGGAAGGAATGAGAGGAAAGCTTGCAGTTTGTGCAGATTAACAGTTCTGGCTGCAATAGTATCATAGTATCAGTCAGGGTTGGAAGGGACCACAAGGATCATCCAGTTCCAACCCCACTGCCATGGGCAGGGACACACCACAATAGATCAGCCTGGCCAGAGCCTCATCCAGCCTGGGCTTAAACATCTCCAGGGACGGGGCCTCAACCACCTCCCTGGACAACCCATTCCAGGCCTTCACCACTCTCATGGGGAAGAACTTCCTCTTCACATCCAGCCTGAATCTCCCCACCTCCAGCTTCATTCCATTCCCCCTAGTCCTATCACTACCTGAGATCCTGAGAAGTCCCTTCCCAGCCTTCCTGTAG
This sequence comes from Picus viridis, assembly GCA_033816785.1. NCBI lineage: Eukaryota > Metazoa > Chordata > Aves > Piciformes > Picidae > Picus > Picus viridis. The sequence continues at coordinate 37,113,998 of CM066566.1, read as the reverse complement.
GCCCCCTTCAGATACTGGAAGGCCACAATGAGGTCACCTCGGAGCCTTCTCTTCTCCAGACTGAACAGCCCCAACTCCTTCAGTCTGTCCTCATAGGAGAGGTGCTCCAGCCCTCTGATCATCCTCGTGGCCCTTCTCTGGACACGTTAGATAGATATAATGGAAAAGCAAGTTCTGGTCTCTCAGGCTTTTCATGTCATAGCCTCCTCTTATAATACATGGAGACCTTGCTCAGGTTGCACTGGTGGTGGCACCACACGGGCAGGTGGGCGATGTAGTGGGAACGGTATAGCATGGGAAACAGATCTTCGTTATGTGCCTACACTGTAATTTCAGAGAATCACAGAGCCACAGCACGGTTTGGGTTGGAAGGAACCTCAGCCCTACTGCCACAGGCAGCGACACCTTCCACCAGATTCCTCCAAAGCCCCATCCAACCTGGCTTTGAACACTTCCAGGGATGTGTTGCTGTACAGGTGTCCGAATCATCCTGAGCACAGCTTCCAGGGCAAGGTGTAAGCAGGTGAAGATGTTTATTATGTTATACAGCAAAGTTATATAGTCTATCAGAAGGCACAGGTGTCACATCTTAATTGGCTATTTTCTACTGGCATGTGTGTAATTAAGGCACACAATAGGTTGAAATAACAAAGCAATATTTTAACACATCCAACCAAACTCTGCCTCGATTTCCTCCTTCAGTTACAAGATGTTTACATTCTTCTCTGAGTCACAGACTGAACATAGCCTTCTCTAGTTCAAACAAAGGCAAATCTTCCCCTACAGGGATGGGGCATCCACAACATAGAATCACAGAATGGTCCAGGCTGTAAGGGGCCTCCAGAGGTCATCCAGTCTGACCTCCCTGCAGTCAGCAGGGACATCCTCAACTAGATTAGGTTGCCCAGAGCCCTGTCGAGCCTCACCCTGAATATCTTCAGGGATAGGACTCCAAACACCACCTTGGCCAAACTGTTCCAGTGTTCCACCACCCTTTTAGTAAAGAACTTGCTCCTAACATCCAATCTAAATCTGCTCTTCTCTGGTTTGAAGCCATTGTCCCTCATCCTGTCACTGCAGGCCTTTGCAAACAGTCTCTCTCCATCCTTCCTGTAGCCCCCTTCAGGTACAGGACGGTTGTTATTAGGTCTCGCCTGAGCCTCCTCCTCTCCAGGTTGATCACCCACAGTTTCCTCAGCCTGTCCTCATAGCAGAGGTGCTCCAACCCCTGATCATTTTCATCTGTGCCTGTTTCATTGCCTCACCACCCCCCATAATGAAGAATTTCTTCCTTACGTCCAATCTAAATCTGTGGTATTTCAGTTTAAAGCCATCACCCCTTGGCCTGCCTCTATTAGAGGACACAGTCTCAAGCTGTGCCAGGGGAAGTTCAGGCTTGAGGTGAGGAGAAAGTTCTTCACAGAGAGAGTAATTGGCCATTGGAATGTGCTGCCCAGGGAGGTGGTGGAGTCACCGGCCCTGAAGGTGTTCAAGAAAGGCTTGGATGTGGCCCTTGGAGCCATGGTTTAATAGTCAGGAGATGTTAGGTTGGTCTTGATGATCTCTGAGGTCTTTTCCAACCTGCTTGATTGTATTTGCCTTTGCAAAAAGTCCTTACTCTTCTTTCCTGAGGGGATCTAATAAATGTCTACAAATATCTGAGGGCTGGGTGTCAGGAAGGAAGAGACAGCCTCTGCTCACTTGTGCCCCGTGACAGGACAGGGGCCAATGGATGTAAACTACAGCACAGGAAGTTCTGCCTGAACATGAGGAGGAACTTCTTCACTGTGAGGGTCACAGAGCATTGGAACAGGCTCCCCAGAGAGGTTGTGGAGCCTTCTTCTCTGGAGGGTTTCAAGACCCACCTGGATGCATTCCTGTGTGACCTGTGCTAGATTCTATGATCCTGCTCTGGCAGGGGGGTTGGACTCAGTGATCTTCGGAGGTCCCTTTCAACCCCTAATGTCCTGTGAGCCTGTGACTGTAAGGCTGCTCTAATGTCTTCTCAGGGCCTTCTCTTCTCCAGAGTTGTACCATCCCAACTGTCTCAGTCAAAAGGGACACCTCACAGAGGATGTGTTATTTTTGTTGCCTTCTCTGGACCTGCTCCAACAGGTTCAGATATCTCCTGTGCTGAGTATTCCAGATATGGACACAGCATTGCAGGTTGGGTCTAACCAGGAGGTAGCAGGACAGAATCCCCTCTATGACCTGCTGGTCACACTGCTATGGATGCAGCCCAGGACACGGTTAATGATTTTAGCCTTCTAACAACTAGAAGGGTCCCTGGTTGGAAAGGGCTGGACTTGCTGTTGATACAGGAGCTGGGCCAGTGGTTTAATGCATAAAAATTTGGGCCAGTTCTTGAGGTTCAGAGACTGAGATAGCAGAGTTCAGTGCTCAAATCCCAGAGGAAAAATAATCCTTTTATGACTTCAGTCCTCATCTCCACAAAGAGCTGAGGGTTTTCCAAGTGGCCTATGTATTTGAAGGTCTGCTTTAGTAGGAAACATGCATCCAAATGCCCACAGAAGCTTGGAACACCTCTCCTATCAGTGCTCAGCTTTATCACTTTTAGTGTGTTTTGATGGAAAAAGGAAGTGGAAAGTGTCAGTAAAGTCACTTCCAGTTGTTCTACTCTCCATTACATGCATCACAGCATAGCAGAGAATCATAGAATTGTTTTGCTTGGAAAAAAACTTTAGTATAGAACCACAGAATCGTTAGGGTTGGAAGGGGCCTCAAGGATCATCTAGCTCCAACCCCCGTGTCATGGCCAGGGACACCTCACACTACATCAGGTTGCTCAGAGCCACAACCAGCCTGGCCTTAAAAATCTCCAGGCGTGAGGCTTCTACCACCTCCCTCATCAAGTCTAACTGTTAAGGCAACACTGCCAGGTCACCACTATACCATGTCCCTCAGCACCACATCTATGCTTTAGATCTCATTAGACCCCACTCTGATTTACTTAGACATCCTTTAGGTATTGAAGCCTTTGTTCAAGTGCTTTGAGTATAGGAGGCTCAGTGGTCTGCATGTCATCACTACCTCCCACTCTTTCTTGCATCTGTTGGGATGGTTCAGTTTCAGGGTCTGTGAAATGCAGATAGGAGAAAAGAATTCTCTGCTTAGAGCTCTGTCACAACATAAGAATCCATCTGGAAGAAAAGCATGATTTCACCAGTGAAGGCCTGGCCTGGGGAAGAGCAAGTCTAACAAAAAAACCATGGTGTGGTCTATACCAGTCTAAGCCAAGGAATGAAACTGTACCTTGGCTGTGAAAGATGTCAGTCAGGAGCTCAAGCCAACCCTGAGGGCATAAAGAGAATAGAACAATCAAGAAAATAACCAGGACAGGGAATAATGTATTGGCAGCTCTCTGGTCTGACCACAGTTTTACTGATTGTTAGTCCTGTGGTGCAGCTTGGGGAATTTGATGTATTTCATTGATTTTCCTAAATGCAGGCTCAGAGCTATGCATTTTTGAGAACTGCCCATCAGTTTCTCTCATAACTAAGTGGCCATTTCTGTTTAGCTATTGACTGTTCCTGTAAGAGGCTGGAAGTCCAGGGTGGATGTCTCCTAAGAAGTGCCCTGGCACAGCCAGTCCATAATGACTGAAATTTTAGAATAGAATAGAATAGAATAGAATAGAATAGAATAGAATAGAATAGAATAGAATAGAATAGAATAGAATAGAATAGAATAGAGTAGAATAGAATAGAATAGACTAAACTAGGTTGGAAGAGACCTTCAAGATCATCATGTCCAACCTATCAACCAACACCACCTAATCAACTAAACCATGGCACCAAGCACCCCATCAAGTCTCCTCCTGAACACCTCCAATGAAGGTGACTCCACCACCTCCCTGCACAGCCCATTCCAATGGGCAATCACTCTCTCTGTGTAGAACTTCTTCCTAACCTCCAGCCTAAACCTCCCCTGGCACAGCTTGAGACTGTGTCCTCTTGTTCTGGTGCTGGTTGCCTGGGAGAAGAGACCAACCTCTGCCTGGCTACAACCTCCCTTCAGGTAGTTGTAGACAGCAATAAGGCCACCCCTGAGCCTCCTCTTCTCCAGGCTAAGCAACCCCAGCTCCCTCAGCCTCTCCTCATAGGGCTGTGTTCCAAACCCCTCACCAACTTTGTTGCCCTTCTCTGGACACGTTTCAGCAAGTCAACATCCTTCCTAAACTGAGGGGCCCAGAACTGGACACAGGACTCAAGGTGTGGCCTAACCAGTGCAGTGTACAGGGGCAGTTTGCTCCAGTGCTGGGATGCAGAGTCTTTGCAGCTCCGTATTTAAGTGATGGATGGGAATGACCTGGAAATGTCACATCAGTTGTTATTGAATAAAATGTCATGAATCTGTCTAAGGAGAGAAAAGAAAAAAAAAAAAGCTGCATCTTCTACTGAAAAAACTCACTTCACTTTGTCTGGGCAGACTATGTAGGCAGAGGGAAATGCAGATTTCAAGTCAAAGAAGCCCAAACTTCAGCCGTAGAAAGCAAGATGTGAAGGTGGTACTGATACCCACGCCAACAAGTCCTACAAAGGATGGTGAAGCTTACACAGAAAGCAGACAGGCTTAACCAGTCATTATCACCAGAACTCCCTGCAGGGAGTAATTCAGTCTGATGGATGACCCAAACACAAGTGCATGGTCCTGCATCTGGGTCGAGGCAATCCCAGGCACAAGTACAGGCTGGGCAGTGACTGGCTGGAGAGCAGCCCTGAGGAGAGAGACTTGGGGGTGCTGGTGGACGAGAAGCTCAACAGGAGCTCTCAATGTGCACTTGCAGCCCAGAAAGCCAGTCAGATCCTGGGCTGCATCAGGAGAAGTGTGGCCAGCAGGTCAAGGGAGGTGATTCTCCCCCTCTACTCAGCTCTGGTGAGACCCCACCTGGAGTACTGCATCCAGTTCTGGAGCCCCTATTACAAGAGGGATCTGGAGGTGCTGGAGCGTGTCCAGAGAAGGACCACGAGGATGATCAGAGGGCTGGAGCTCCTCTCCTATGAGGACAGACTGAAGGAGTTGGGGCTGTTCAGTCTGCAGAAGAGAAGGATCTGAGGTGACCTCATTGTGGCCTTCCAGTATCTGAAGGGGGCCTACAGGAAGGCTGGGGAGGGACTTCTCAGGCTCTCAGGTAGTGATAGGACTAGGGGGAATGGAATGAAGCTGGAGGTGGGGAGATTCAGGCTGGACATGAGGAAGAAGTTCTTCCCCGTGAGAGTGGTGAAGCCATGGAATGGGTTGTCCAGGGAGGTGGTTGAGGCCCTGTCCCTGGAAGTGTTTAAGCCCAGGCTGGATGAGGCTCTGGCCAGCCTGATCTAGTGTGAGGTGTCCCTGCCCATGGCAGGGGGGTTGGAACTGGATGATCCTTGTGGTCCCTTCCAACCCTGACTGATATTATGATACTATGATACTATGATTTTGGTTGGAATAGAACTTTAAGATCTTAAAGCCCATCTGGCAAGTCCACCACTAAGCCATGTCTTTCAATATACATCTCCATGTCTTTTGAATCCCCCAGGGATGTCAATTCTCTGGGCAGCCTGTTCCAGGGCTTGACAACCCTTTCAGTGAAGAAACTTTTCCTAACATCCAACCTAAGCCTCTCCTGGCTCAATGTGAGGCTGTTTTCTCTTGCCTTACCACTTGTTACCTGAGAGAAAAAACCCTGCATCCATCCCATCATAGAAAGAGTGGCAGAGGTTGGAGTATGGGAGTAGAAACCCCCATTCACCTCATCACAGAACTGGTGGTGGAGGCTGCGAAATGGAAGTAGAAACCTACATCCACTCCCTCACAGATATGGTGGTGGAGGTTGGGCAATGGCAGAAGAAACCTACATCCACTCCCTCACAGATATGGTGGTGGAGGTTGGGCAATGGCAGAAGAAACCTACATCCACTCCCTCACAGATATGGTGGTGGAGGTTGGGCAATGGCAGAAGAAACCTACATCCACTCCCTCACAGATATGGTAGTGGAGGTTGGGCATACTATGATACTATCTGGTGGTGGAGGTTGGGCAATGGCAGAAGAAACCACCTCCACAGAAATGGTCTTGGATGTTGGAGAATGGCTGAACACACCACACAGCTTCTGAGATGGGCTCCTGGGCTTCCCTCTCACCCCAAACCAGAGCAGCCCAACTGAGCTATTCATCCACAGCTGCCAAACCAGAGAAAAAAGTAGTTTGGACATTGTACTTCTTTCATATTTTTCCTCTCCTGATGAGTAATGTTGCTTCATAATATGTGCAAAAGGAATAAGGACTTCTGGCAACAACAGGAACCTCATGCCTGAAAAGATCATCACAGCAGTATGTACTACAGCCTGCAGTAGTCTCTGCCTAGCTGTGATTTGCTGTTCTGCACCAGAAGAAGTTGCAGAGAAGGGAACACATAAATTTTATCAGTAGGGTGTCTGAAACGAGGCCCCAGCTTATGAAGCAAAGCTGAAAGCTGGGAAAGAACATGGAGGATAAAACCAGAAATAACAAAAGAATAGGCTGAGCCCTGTGGGACTGGTGAGAATCATAGAATTATTATGGTTGGAAGGGACCTCAAGGATCATGCAGTTCCAACCCCCCTGCCATGGGCAGGGACACCTCACACTAGATCAGGTTGCTCAGAGCCACATCCAGCCTGGCCTAAAAACCTCCAGATATGAGGCTTCCACCACCTCCCTGGGCAACCTGTGCCAGTGTCTCACCACCCTCATGGGGAAGAACTTCTTGCTAACATCCAATCTGAATCTACCCATTTCTAGTTTTGTTCCATTCCCCCTAATTCTCTCACTCTTTGACACCCTAAAAAAAAAAAACTCAAAACAAAAACGAAACACCAAAAATCCAAGAAGCTGAGCAGTTGCTTTGAGGTTGGGCAGTCTGATCACTGGTGGCATTTGGCTCCCACATGGCTTGACAAGGGGTCTCACACACACACATAAAAACAACAGATGGGCCACATAATTAGCTGTAAGAGGCACAAGAGAGTGGCTGCTGGCTGTGAGAAGTCTACAGCAATGCCAAAGGGCAGCAAGAATCATGAATTACTTATTGGAAAGATTGCCAGGCTGGAGAGTTGGGCAGAGAGAAACTGAGTGAAATTCAACAAGGGTAAGTGTCTTGCACCTGGGAAAGAACATCCCCATGGACCAGTATAGGTTGGGAATTGACCTGTTGGAGAGCAGTGAAGGGGAAAAGGACCCGGGGGTCCTGGTGGATGGAAGGTTGACCATGAGCCAGCAATGTGCACCTGTGGCCAAGAAGGCCAATGCCATTCTGGGGTGTTAGAAGGGGAATAGTTAGTAGGTCAAGAGAGGGTGTCCTCCCTCTCACTCTGCCCTGGTGAGAATGTTGTGGAATGCTGTGTCCAGTTCTGGGCCCCTCAATTCAAGAAGGACCTCAGGGAACTGCTTGAAAGAGTCCAGCTCAGAGGCACAAAAATGATGAAGGGAGTGGAACATCTTCCTTACAAGGACAGACTGAGGGAGCTGAGGGCTCTGTAGCTTGGGGAAGAGGAGCCTGAGGAATGACCTCATTCATGTTTGTGAATATATAAAGGGTGAGTGCCAAGGGGATGGAGCCAGGCTCTGCTGGGTGATGCCCAATGCCAGTACAAGGGGCAATGGGTGGAAATTAGAATCATAGAATCATAGAATCAGTCAGGGTTGGAAGGGACCACAAGGATCATCTAGTTCCAACCTCCCTGCCATGGGCAGGGACACCCCACACTAGATCAGGCTGGCCAGAGCCTCGTCCAGTCTGGGCTTAAACACCTCCAGGGACGGGGCCTCAACCACCTCCCTGGATAACCCATTCCATGGCTTCACCACTCTCATGGTGAAGAACTTCTTCCTCACATCCAGCCTGAATCTCCCTATTTCCAGCTTCATTCCGTTTTTGAGGAATAGGAAGTTCCACAGAAACAGGAGGAAGAGTTATTTCACTGTGAGTGCGACAGAACACTGCAACAGGCTGCCCAGGGGGTTGTGGAGTCTCCTTCTCTGGAGATGAATATTCAAGACCTGCCTGGATGAGTTCCTGTGTGATCTGCTCTGGGTGATCCTGCTCTGGCAGGAGGTTGGACTGGATGATCTCTTGAGATCCCTTCCAGCCCCTAACATTCTGTGATTCTGTGAAAGATAATGAACCCTTTCAAGCCCAAAGGAGAGATGAGTGACACTGGAGCTAAACTTGATCCTGCAAAGTTTAGAAGGCAAGTATTTGAGAGAGGCAGAGAAGGTGATGCTTGGAGAAGGCTTCAGGCCTCCATTTGGAATGATAAAGAAATCTCAGAAGACACCAGATGGGAAATATTTAAGGAAGCAATAGAGAACACAGGAGGGAACTTACTGAGAGGCCTAAGCAAACAAGGAGAAGCTGGACAAACATCAAAACAAAAGCATTAGAAGGGAAAAGTAAACAGAGCCAAGGATTCTGGGAGAGTGGGAATAAAAGCACAAAAGAAAGCAGAGGAAAATTTCCAAAGGCAAGTTAAACCTTCTCAGGATATTGAGAAGCACCAGGAAAACTAGGTGTGAAACTGAGGTGGAAAAAGATTGTGTTTGATGGGAACAAGAGTGTGACAGGTCTAAGAGCACTGGCAGCCTGAGAGGAAATGTGAATAAGAAGGTGAAGTCATGGAAAGAGTGGGTGGAAAATGCTGAAGTGTGAGATCAGGTTACATTAGATCATAGAAACATAGAATGGTTTGAGTTGGACTAAACCTTTAGAGGTCATCTAGCCCAAATTCCCTGTAGCCAGCAGGGACATCTTGCACTAAATAACATTGCTCAGAGCTGATCCAGTCTGACCTGGGATGTTTTCAAGGATGGAGCATCTACAACCTCTCTGGGCAAGTTGTGCCAGTGTTTCACCAACCTCATTGAAATAATTTCTTTCTACTATCTAGTCTAAATCTTCCCTCTTTTAGCTTAAAGTCATCACCCCTGGTCTTGTCACAACAGGCCCTGATAAAAAGTCTGTCCCCATCTTTCTTACAGGAGTTTTTAAGCACTGAAAGTCTACAATAAGGTCTCCCTTCAGCCTTCTCTTCTCCAGGCTGAGCATTCCCCAACTCTCTCAGCCTGGCCTCACAGCAGAGGTGCTCCAAACCTCCCACCATTTTTGTGGCCCTCTTCCTTTGTGGTCCCACTCCAACAGGTCCCTGTCTGTGCTGAGGACTCCAGAGCTGGCCCCAGCACTACAGGTGGGGTGGACTAGAGGGGCAGAATCCATTCTCTTGACCTGCTGGCCACTCTGCTGTGATTCTGTGATTCTGTGATTACATTTCCTTAGGCTTGGAAAAAGCAGGCTTCCCCTGGGGAGTCCAGATTTCAGCTATTCACTTCTTCATCCACAATTATATCTAATATCATAGAATCACAGTATCACCAAGGTTGGAAGAGACCTCAAAGATCATCGAGTCCAACCTGTTACCACAGACTCATGACTAGACCATGGCACCAAGTGCCACATCCAGTCCCCTCTTGAACACCTCCAGGGATGGTGACTCCACCACCTCCCTGGGCAGCACATTCCAATGGCAAATGACTCTCTCAGTGAAGAACTTTCTCCTCACCTCGAGCCTAAACTTCCCCTGGTGCAGCTTGAGACTGTGTCCTCTTGTTCTGGTGCTAGTTGCTAGAGTAAAGAGGCCAACCCCTTCCTGGCTACAACCACCCTTCAGGTAGGTGTAGAGAGCAATGAGGTCACCCCTGAGCCTCCTCTTCTCCAGGCTAAACAACCCCAGCTCCCTCAGCCTCTCCTCACAGGGCTGTGCTCAAGGCCTCTCCCCAGCCTTGTTGCCCTTCTCTGGACACGTTCAAGTGTCTCAATGTCCTTCTTAAACTGAGGGCCCAGAACTGGACACAGGACTCAAGGTGTGGTCTAACTAATGCAGAGTACAGGGGCACAATGACCTCCCTGCTCCTGCTGGCCATACTGTTCCTGATGCAGGCCAGGATGCCATTGGCCTTCCTGGCCACCTGGGCACACTGCTGGCTCATGTTCAGGCAGCTGTCAATCAGCACCCCCAGGTCTCTTTCTGTTTGGCAGCTCTCCAGCCACTCTGACCCCAGCCTGTAGCTCTGCATGGGGTTGTTGTGGCCAAAGTGCAGCACCTGGCATTGGACTTGTTGAATGCCATCCTGTTGGACTCCACCCATCTGTCCAGTTGGTTGAGGTCCTTCTGCATATCCTAAACAATTTGGACACCAGAGTCCAGCACCCTCACCAAAACACTCAGTGGGGGATAAGGGTACAGGAAGAGAGAGAACATGAAATCTTTGCGTCACTCAGGGCAAAAGATGATCTGCTGGATTTCCTAGTTGGAAATTTTTCTTAACATCCAGCATAAACCATCCCTGGAGTAACTTGAGGCCATTTCATCTTGTCCTACCTGCAGTACTGCATCCATTTCTGGAGCCCCTATTACAGGAAGGATCTGGAGGTCTGGAGGTGCTGGAACATGTCCAGAGAAGGGCCATGAGGATGAGCAGAGGGCTGGAGCTCTCTCCTATGAGGACAGACTGAGAGAGTTTTGGTTGTTCAGTCTGGAGAGAAGAAGGCTCTGAGGAGACCTTATTGTGGTCTTCCAGTATCTGAAGGGGGCTACAGAAAAGCTGGGGAGGGACTTTTAGGGTCTCAGGGAGTGATAGGACTGGGGGGAATGGAACAAAACCAGAGAATGGGTAGATTCAGATTGGATGTTAGGACGAAGTTCTTCCCCATGAGGGTGGTGAGACACTGGAACAGGTTGCCCAGGAAGGTGGTGGAAGCCTCATGCTTGGATGTTTTTAAGGCCAGGCTGGATGTGGCTCTGAGCAGCCTGATGTAGTATGAGGTGTCCCTGCCCATGGCAGGGGGCTTGGGACTAGATCTACTTGAGGTCCCTTCTAACCCTGACAATTCTATGATTCTATGATTCTATTACTGGTCACTAGGGTGAAGAGACCGATCCCCAGCTTGCCCCATCCTCCTTTCAGGGAATTGTAGAGAGTGAGAAGGACTTCTCTGATCCTCCATTTCTCCAGGATAAACAACCCCAGTTCTCCCAGCTGCTCCTCTGTGCTGCAGAACCTTCAACAGCTTCATTGCTGTTCTGTGGGCATGCAGCTAGCACAGCCTGTCTCCACCCTTGGAGACCCTCAGCACCAGCTCTGCAGTTATTTCTACTGCAAGGAATAAGCAGAGCACCAGAAGCCTCCACTGAGAAGATAAGATGGTGCCTTCTGCAAAGCCCTTACAGCTCAGCAGAGATGTGCACACACAGCTTTAGATGGGAAGAGGACACAGAGAGGGAAAGTGACTTGCTGAGTTCCCTAACATGATCCTGACTTCATACCAACCTTGCCTAAGGTGACCTGAAGAAGTCCAGCCATAAGATGCTGTTTCCATAATGCTGTGCAGCACACAAAGGTCCTCTCGTTTCACCTCCTGAGCACTGAGCTTGGTTTGTTGCCTTCCTTTTACTCACTCTCTCTCCCTCAGGGAGTCAAAACAAAGATGGAAGGTGCAAACCTGGCTGGGCCATACCTTGTAAACAGAAGGTGAATGAAGATAAGAGCTGCTTTGTCTAAATGTATGGAGACGTAAACACTGGGGATGGAAAAGAGCTATTTAAGCTGGAAGCTGCCTCTGGACCATGGGTGTCTGGATATACAGAACACAGAATTAACCAGGTTGGAAAAGACCTTTGAGATCATCAAGTCTAACCTGTCACCCAACAGCATCTCATCAACTAAACCATGGCACTAAGTGCCTCATCCAGGCTCTTTTTAAACACCTCCAGTGATGGTGACTCCAACACCTCCCTGGGCAGCACATGCCAATGCCCAGTCTCTCTTTCTGGAAGAATTTCTTCCTAACATCCAGCCTAAACCTCCCCTGGCACAGCTTGAGACTGTGTCCTCTTGTTCTGGTGCTGGTTACCTGGGAGAAGAGACCACCCCCACCTGGCTACAACCTCCCTTCAGGTAGTTGTAGACAGCAATAAGGCCTCCCCTGAACCTCCTCTCCAGGCTAAGCAACCCCAGCTCCCTCAGCCTCTCCTCACAGGGCTTGTGCTCCAGACCCCTCACCAGCCTCATGACATGATGTGGCAGAAATGTATTATAGCTGGAAATGTGATGCTTTCTCTCTCCAGTTGTGTGATAGAGGTAACAAGACATAGATATAATGGCCCAGAGGGTTTTGTCAATTCTTTGAGCATTATCCTACTTCATACCTGTGGGCAAAACCGCAGATATTTGGTGGGTTTCATCTCCCTCCTTTACCCTCTTTTCCTCCTGCCAGCAGCAAAGCTCCCTAGCAGCTCACTTCCCACCCAAATGCCAAACCTGCAGCCCTGTGGTTTCCTCTAAAGCATACACTGATGACTCAGAGCATGATGAGGAGCTAGGCAGCAAAGAGTGGGCTCCATGGGAGAGAGAAGCTACATTTGCCTTATGGAAGTCATGAAGCTGCCTGAGTTATGCTGAGATAAAAAGGTGAGGAAGATAAGGCAGCTCTCTGTTTGACTGGGAGGTTCATTTGTGGGAACCAGCAGCATGCTTCAACACAGAAACAGCTGAAGTGTCTCTTTGCTGGGCTGGTGGGGCTTGTGCACATTATTCATGGTAAGGTAAAAGCATGTTGTGTGTGTCACAGAATCACAGAATGTTAGAGGTTAGAAGGGACCTCCAGAGATCATCGAGTCCAATCCCCCCACCAAAGCAGGATCACTGAGGGGAGCAAGGGCTTTGCAGAAGGCACCATCTTATCTTCTCAGTGGAGGCTTCTGGCGCTCTTCTTAGTAGAAGAAGTAGTAGAAATAACTGTAGAGGTAGTGCTGAGGGTCTCCAAGGGTGGAGGCAGGCTGTGTTAGCAGTGTGCCCACAGAACAGCAATGAAGCTGTTGAAGGTTCTGGAGCACAGAGGAGCAGCTGGGAGAAGTGAGGGGTTTTTATCCTGGAGAAATGGAGGATCAGAGAAGTCCTTCTCACTCTCTACAATTCCCTGAAAGGAGGATGGGGCAATCTGGGGATCAGTCTCTTCACCCAAGTGACCAGTAATTGGACAAGATGAAATGGCCTCAAGTTACTCCTGGCAAGGTTTAGGCTGGACGTTAAGAAAAAACTGTAAAGGCCTGGACCAGGCTGCCCCAAGAAGTGATGCAGTCACCATTCCTGGAGGGATTTAGAAGATCTGTTGATGTAGTGTTGAGGGACATCATTTAGTGGTGAAGTGCTAGTGCTGGGTTAATCACAGAATGTCAGAAGTTGGAAGGGACCTCCAGAGATTGTCGAGTCCAACCCCTGCCAAAGCAGGATCACACAGGGTAGTCTGCACAGGAATGCATCCAGGTGGGTTTGGAAAGTCTCCAGAGAAAGAAACTCCACAACCTCTCTGGGCAGCCTGTTCCAGGGCTCTGGCACCCTCACACCAAAGAAGTTTCTCCTCATGTTGAGGTGAAAACACTTTATGTTCAAGTTTGTATCCATTGCTCCTTGGCTTATTACTGTGCACCACCTACTAAAAAGAGCTTGGTCCCCTCCACTTGACACCCACCCCTCAGATATTGGTAGACATTGATGACATCCCCTCTCAGCCTTCTCTTCTCCACACTAAACAGCCCCCAGGCTCTCAGTCTCTCTTCATGTCCACTAATCATCCTTGTGGCTCTCCATTGGACTCTCTCCAGCAGGTCTCTGTCTCTCATTCATGTTTGGACTTGATGAATGTGAGCCACCAACCTTTGATGTGTTTAGAGGTTGTTTAGACGTGATGCTTGGGGATATGGTTTGGAAGTGAACTTTGTAGGGTGGGGTTCTGACTTGGACTTGGTGATCCTGAGTGTTTTTTCCAACCTGAATGTTTCTGTGATTCTGTGATTCTGAACTTAAAGGTCTCTTCCAAGCAAAACAATTCCCTGATTCTATTCTATGATTCTAATACCAGCCCACACATCATTCTGTGCTGGAGAAGACCAGCTTCTACCTTTACCACGATAGCTAGGAGCTTCCTCTGTAAGATGGAAAGAAACTAGAAATGGGTAGATTCAGATGGGATGTTAGGAAGAAGTTCTTTCCCATGAGGGTGGTGAGACACTGGCACAGGTTGCCCAGGGAGGTGGTGGAAGCCTCATCCCTGGAGGTTTTGAAGGCCAGGCTGGATGTGGCTGTGAGCAACCTGCACTAGTGTGAGGTGTCCCTGCCCATGGCAACAGGGTTGGAACTGAATGATCCTTGAGGTCCCTTCCAACCCTGACAATTCCATGATTCTATGATGAAAAACTTTTAAGCATTGCTGACAACTCTCTCTACTTCTGTCATTCTGGGCCCATCCTTGGGTTCACAAGGCCTCTGGGTATTGCTGGGTGTGTAGTTTGGAGCATGAACAAACAGCCAGTGGATCAATGTTCTCTGGTGCACACTTGCTGAGGTAAAATATTGGCTGGGTTTGTTAAACTTTAATGGCTGACCTGCCTGACAAGGCCAAGAACAGAGGAACTTCCATGTTTCCAGGTGTGTTTAGCTGTTGGATCATTAAACTTTCAGCTCAATGACCATTGTTTCTCCCAATGTATTTCCTTGGGACTCAGTTAAAAATGCACATAATTAACCCTCAGAGGAGCACATCATCAATGTATGGGCCGTGCAAAGCTGCTTTGAATGACAGCCCACCAGGCTCCACAGCAGCAGTGGTTCAAGGGGTGAGTGGGGCAGCTGAGCTACAAACCCATGAAGTCAGCATCCAGAGGTCCTTGGGGGGAAGTCAGAAACGAGGGAAAGCTGCAGCCTAAACAGAGGAGCTATTAAAGCAGGAAAAGATGCATATGTCATCTTGTCTGGGATACATACCATGCTCCGTTGCCATAGCAATGGACATTATAGGTAGCTTCAGAGGAGGAGAGAGTGATTAGCAGACAGATAAGGGAGAAGACTGTGCTGAACTCTCTGCAGTCAGAATATTTTCATTAAGATGACAAGAAGCATGCTCCAGATATTAGGCAGTAGGTGTTTCCATTCTTGTCCTTAATCTAACTTTAAAAGTAGCAGCAACGAGAGCATCCCTTGCTTCCCTTAGCAAGCAATTCCACCAGATGAAAGATTTCCCCTGTATTTCGCCTCCTGCTGTCTTTATTCTCCACTATATGGTGCTTAATCTTCTCAAGTGACAAGCAAAAGCAGCCCAAGTCAATGTTTTTGTTTGAAATTGGGCTGCACAAAGGCTAGCTTCATCTAGTAATGATTTTCTGCTTGGGGCTAGAAACTTGCTTACAAGGCTTCAGTGCATAGGTGAATTTTATCTCCCAAATTAAAAGAAGGGAAAGATGGGAAGAGCCACTTTGCCTTGAACTGAAAAAGCAGAAGAATAGGGAAAAAATATAATGTTCCTTTTACTGGGCCTGGAATTACTTGCTCCTCTAGCCTGGTTCCTGGACAAAATGATGCCCTTGTGGTCAACACAGGAAGGGCATGAACCTCCTGGAGTGGGTCCAGAGGAGGGCCACAAAGATAATCAGAGGGCTGGAGCACCTCTCTTACAGAGGCAGGCTGAGAGAGCTGGGGCTTTTCATCCTGGAGAAGGAAGGGCTCTGGGGAGATTTTACAGTGGCATTTCAGTACAGGAAGGCTGGAGAGGGACAGTTTAGAAGGGCCTGTAACAACAGGACAAGGGACAATGGTTTGAAAGCAGAGCAGGGTGGATTTAGGTTGGACATTAGGAGGAAGTTCTTCACAATGAAGGTAGTGAAACACTGGAAGAGGTTGTTCAGAGATGTGGTGGAGTTCCCATCCGTGGAGACATTCAAGGTCAAACTTCACGGGGCTCTGAGCAGCCTGATCTAGTTAAAGATGGCCCTGCTCATTGCAGGGAGGTTGGACAAGGTGACCCATTGATCAGCCAGCAAAAGCCTACTGGTTTGCCAGATGGTATCTCAGGCACCCTACAAGCACCTGAATGACAGAATCACAGAATGGTAGGGGTGGGAGTGACCTCTGGAGATCATCTAGTTCAACCTCTCTGCTAAAGCAGAGTCACCAAGAGAAGCCTGCACAGGAGCCAGGCAAGTTTTGACTGCTCTGGAGAAGGAGACTCCACAGCCTCTCTAGGCAGCCTGTTCCAGTGCTCTTTCACTCTCAATGTGAAGACAATTTTCCTTATGTTTAGGGGGGACTTCCTGTGTCTCTTTTTGTGCTTGTTGCCCCTTGTCCTCGGTGCCACTGCCGAGAGTCTGGCCCTATCCCCTTGACACTCAGCATTTAGATATTGGCAAGCTTTGAGACAAATCCCCTCTCAGTCTTCTCTTCTCCAGGCTAAAGTGCTCCAGGTCTCTCAGACCTTCCTCCTCACAGAAATGCTCCAAGACTTTCAGCATCATTGTAGCCTTTCACTGAGCAAGAAGTTCCTTGTCTCTCTTGAACTGGGGAGCTCAGAACTGGACACAGTACTTCAGATCTGCCTTCACCAGAGCCATGTAGAAGGGGAGGAGAACCTTCCTGGACCTGCTGGCCACACTCTTCTTCATGCACCCCAGTAGACCACTGGTATTCTTGGCCACAAAAGCACATAGCTGGTTCATGGTGAAATTGTTCTCCCCAGCACTCCCTGATCCTTCTCAACAGAGCTGCTTTCCAGCAGTTCAACCCCTAACCTGTATTGGTGCACGGGGTTATGCCTCCCCAGGTGGGCTCTACACTTGCCATCCTTGAACTCCATGAAGTTCCCCTCCACCTTACTCTCCTGCCTG
This sequence comes from Picus viridis, assembly GCA_033816785.1. Taxonomy (NCBI): domain Eukaryota; kingdom Metazoa; phylum Chordata; class Aves; order Piciformes; family Picidae; genus Picus; species Picus viridis. The sequence goes on along the minus strand of CM066566.1, from coordinate 37,097,248 downwards.
TCCAGGTCTCATTGAACAGCAGCACAGCGTTCTGTTGCTGTAGGCTTCCCTCTCCTGACCAGAATAGTAGGGGACACTGGGAGGAACGAGGAGTACTGCAGGATGGAAGTGTACAGGGGACTAAGAATCATAGTATTATAGAATGGTCTGGGTTGGAAGGGACCTCCAAAGCTCATCCTGTCCAACCCCCTCTGCACTCAGCAGGGACATCCTGAACCAAATCAGGTTGCCCAGAGCCCTGTCGAGCCTCACCTTGAATATCTTCAGGGATGGGGCCTCAACCACCTCCCTGGGAAACCTCTTCCAGAGTTTCCTCCACCCTCATGGTACAGAACTTGTTCCCAACATCCAGTCTAGATCTCCTCTTCTCTAATTTCACTGCAGACCTTCGTAAACAGTCTCTCTGCAGCCTCCTTGTAGGCCCCTTCAGGTACTGGAAGGTTGCTATTCGGTCTCCCTGGATCCTTCTCTTCTCCAGGATGAACAACCCCAGTTCCCACAGCCTGTCCAGGTTTCATTGCTTAGGGAGGAAGAAAAGTGTGTCAACAGCCTTTCCCAACAGCAGCATTTCAAAAATATGTAAGTATCATCTCTTGTTCCCTCTTTTCCCACAACTTCTGTCCCTGCAGGGCTTGTTCCAGCAGCATGTTTGTAGCCACACACTGAACCAAAGCTGCAGGTTCTTAGTGAGACTCAGGAGTGAAGTCAGTGCAGAAGAAATGCAAAATGTTAAGTGAGTATTAAAGGACTTCCTGGGATGAAAGTTGGATATCATTTTGTAGTTTTGCACCAAAGACCTCCAGAGGTCCCTTCCACTCTCAATTATTCTTTGAGTTTGCATCTTGAGAGTTTTCTCTGCAGTCTGCATGCAAGGTACACAGCTCTTAGCTTTCTCTGCAGTCTGCATGCAAGGTACACAGCTCTTAGCTTATTCCTATTTCCCTGGGAACATTCCAGGTCAGGTTGGACAGGGCTCAACATGATCTAGTTAAAGATGTCCCTGCTGACTGCAGGGGGTTGAACTAGATGACCTCCAAAGGTCCCTTCCATCTCAGACCATTCTAAGGTTCTGTGATTCCTCCTCAGTTCTTACCTTGTCAATGTAAATTAACCTTACTTTCCAGACTGTCTCCCAAGAGGATTTTCAAGTCTCTGATTGTCTGGATAAAAGGCCCCAACACATGCTTCAATTTCCTTTTTGGAGCTGAGATGACCAAAGTAACTTATAGCATCCAAGTAGGGTGGTGGCTCCTTGAATGCACCATGCAGGCTCTTTCAGTATGGATCACTCTCTACAACTCCCTGAAGAGAGGTTGGAGTGATGTGGATGTTGGTCTCTTCTCCAAGTAACTAGTGACAGGATGAGAGGAAATGGTCTCAGGTTGTGCCAGGGGAGGTTTAGGTTGTATATTAGGAAATATTTCTTTCCCTTGAGAGTGGGCAGGGATTGGAACAGGCTGCCCAGGGAGCTGGTGGAGTCACCATCCGTGGAGATGTTCAAGAAATGTGTGGCCATGGCACTTGGGGGCATAGCTTAATGGCCACGGTGGTGTTGGTTGATGGCTGGACTTGATGATATTAGAGGTCTTTTCCACCTGATACAGTCTGGCTTTGATTTTCATAGATTTCTCACTTTCTCAAAGGGATTCTGATTCCATCAGGTTTACATGGGAAACAGAGGTGAAGAAGCCTCTGGGATTGTGGATCCAAAGACATAGAAGCAAGTGGAAAACCCAACATGGCATTAGAAGGATGCCAACTCCTATTCAATCTATAGATTGATCTGCTAATGTCAACATGAAACTGAGAAGAAAACAAAAATCCCTCTGCTTTGCCTTCTTCCTTGTGTGACCTTATAAACCAGGATGACTCCAGGTAGCATTCACCACTGAAGATGTGAACAGAACGGACTCAGTCTACTCATACCATTGCAGAAACAGGTCTGGAAAGCATGACAAGGTTTTCCCACCCATTGAAACCAGGCCTTTACCATGAATGGTGGCAGAAAGAGCTTAGGACACATTGATTAGAGGAGGAGGGATTTAGATTAGACATTAGGAAGACGTTCTTCACCATAAGGGTGATGACACACTGGAATATGTTGCCCAAAGAGGTGGTGGAAGCCTCATCTCTGGAGGTTTTTAAGGCCAGGCTGTCTGTGGCTCTGAGCAACCTGATCTAGTGTGAGGTGCCCTGCCCACGGCAATTCTGTGATTCTGTAGTTACACCCAAGCCAATCTGCATGTTTATTAACTCAAGAACTAATTATTGACTGATGTCAAAGAGAGGTCAATACGTGCAATGAGAGACCAAACATACAGAACAAGGAAACAGTCCAACAAGCGGCTTGCTGGGGACCAGCCACCCACTTGCCACCAGCAGCAGATGGACAGAAGCTCACATATCACTTGGGCAGGCTTTTTAGGCTCTTCAATACCTGGAAGGTAGATGCTTGGCCTGTGTGTGGGGATAGAACTGTCAGAAATGCCTGGGCTTCTTCCATCATTCATGGGCAGAAGGAATCTAGGGGTTATGCAAGGTCAGGCTGGATGTGGCTCTCAGCAACTTGATCTAGCTAAAGATGTCCCTAATCACTACAGAGAGGTTGGACTAGATGACCTTTAAAGGTCCCTTACAGCCCAAACTACTCAATGATTCTACGATGCTCTGTGAGTCAGGCTGTGAATATCAAGGGGAGAGAGCTGCTCTTCCTTTCCTGCTGGTGAATTTTGGCCAAAATGAAGCTAAGAGAGCAGCCTCAGCCCAACTGATTCATAATCCATAGGTCCCACTAGACAAAACAGCATCAAATCCACCTGGCTGTGGAGCAACTGGGGTGAGGGGACAGCAGAGAAAGGGGATAAACAGTGAGGAAGGAACTGTTCTATATCCCTCTTAGTATCATAGATTTGTTGGGGTTGGAAAGGACCTCAAAGATCATCTAGTTCCAACCCCCTGCCATGGGCAGGGGCACCTCACACTACAGCAGGTTGCTCACAGCCACATCCAGCCTGGCCTTAAAAACATCTGAGCATGAGGCTTCTACCACCTCCCTGGGCAACCTGTGCTAGTGTCTCACCACCCTCATGGGGAAGAAGCTCTTCCTAGCATCCAATCTGAATCTACCCATATCTAGTTTCACTCCCTTCCCCCAGTCTTATCATTCACTGACACCCTAAAAAGTCCCTCCCCAGCATTCTTGTAGGTCCCTTTCAGATACTGGGAGGCCAAAATAAGGACTCCTTGGAACCTTCTCTCCTCCAGACTGAGCAGCCCCAACTCCCTCAGTCTGTCCTCCGTCTGTCTTCTTGCTCAAGCTGGCTCACCACACATAAGGAGAAGAAAATTCATGTGGCCAGGCAGGAAGAACAAGCAGGAGGAAGCTTGACTCTTGCAGACTGCCAGGGGACTTCCCACAGAAGGAGCTGGGTTCTACCTCCTTTCCCAAATATTCTTTCTGTGTGTTCTGCCTACCATCCCTCAGTTCAGAGCTATAACCTCCATGGTGAACAAAGATGTGACACTGTTTTCCACACGAGTCCATCGATCCACACAGACCAAGTGAGCTGACTGCACTCATCCACTGATGAGTGGACTTCCACTCATAAGGCATGGTCCAGTGACAGAGTGAGGGTGGACAAACTGTAGTTTGAGCCAGTAGAGTCCAAGACTGCCAAGCTCTCTTGAGTGCTATGGACAAGCTGCAGCTGTTGGTTTGGGGTTTTTTAGGTCTCTCTTGTTAGAGACATTCAAAAATCTCTACTTCCAGTTCTGACTTGACACAAGACTCCCACAAGGACAGAAAGGCAGACACACTTAGATCTTCCACATTTCCCCAGTGGGGACTGGTGGTGGTTGGTTGTTTTTATTGTGGGCAGCTTTTATTTTTTCTGTCTTCTTGCAGTAACTGAGCTCATCCACAAGTGATGGAGCTGGCTGCTGCTCTGGGTGCTTCCTTCTGAGAAATCCCAACCATCCCAATCAATGCCATCAGTTCTGGGCTCCTCAGTTTAAGAAGGGCATTGAGACACTTGAATGTGTTCAGAGAAGGGCAACGAGGCTGGGGAGAGGCCTTGAGCACAAGCCCTATGAGGAGAGGCTGAGGGAGCTGGGGTTGCTTAGCCTGGAGAAGAGGAGGCTCAGGGGAGACCTTATTGCTCTCTACAGCTACCTGCAGGGAGATTGTAGCCAGGTGGGGGTTGGTCTCTTCTCCCAGGCAACAAGAGGACACAGTCTCAAGCTGTGCAGGGGGAAGTTTAGGCTCAAGGTGAGGAGAAAGTTCTTCCCAGAAAGAGCAATTGGCCACTGGGACGTGCTGCCCAGGGAGGTGGTGGAGTCACTGTCCCTGGAGGTGTTCAAAACAGGATTGGATGTGGCACTGGGAGCCATGGTTTAGTTGTCAGGATGTGTTAGGTATTAGGCATAGGTTGGACTCGATGATCTCTGAGGTCTTTCCCAACCTGGTTGACTCTATGATTCTTTTCTATGATTCTAAGCTTGGACAATTTCCTAAGGCACCTGCTCCCTCTCAACCACAAAGGACGAGGTTCATGAGCTTGCACAGCAGAAAGGGAATGCTCCTTCCTCTTCAGGAATACCCAAGGAGGGGGAGAGGTTGAGGGGAAGATCGGAGTCAGGGATTGCACAGCACCCATCTGGCTTTGTGCTCTCTCAACCACAAAGGAGAAGGTTCATGAACTTGCACAGCAGAAAGGGAAGGCTCCTTCCTCTGCAGGAATACCCAAGGAGGGGGAGAGGTTGGGGAGAAGATCGGAGTCAGGGATTGCACAGCACCCATCTGGCTTTGTGGCTTTTTGCAACGGTTTGGTTGCATGAGAAACCTCCTTTGCTGGGATTGCATAAAAAGGGGAAGGGAGATGAGATCTCAGGGAGGGACTCAAACACCATGGGCAAAGCTCCACCACTAGCTCTTACTAATCCAGTTTATGTCATCCTCATTCAGTCTGCAACTCCTTTTGCCTGACATGTGTCTTAGAGTTTGTCCTGGAGAAACTCAGGGTGACTCTCATATCTTTACTTTGGCTGAAGAGTTGGCTGGATTTTAATAAGCCACACCAGGCATAATGCCATCAGTTGTCGAGAAACAAGGAACTGAACAGGTGTCTTCTGGGAACAGAAGGTCAGAGGAAGGCCTGCTGTGGTCCTGTAAGAACTGAGGTAGGAGAAGATGTCTTGTGGTGCCCAGACCTGTCAGGGTCTCTGCAGAAGCAGAGGCTCCCTCTGGAGAAGGAGACTCAGCAGAATCACACACACACAGAATCACCAAGGTTGGAAGAGACCTCAAAGATCATCACAGAATATTAGGGGCTGGAAGGAACCCCAAAAGATCATCCAGCCCAATCCCCCTGCCAGAGCAGGATCACCTAGAGCAGATCACACTGAAATGTATCCAGATGGGTCTTGAACATCTCCAGAGAGGGAGACACCACAACCCCCTGAGCAGCCTGTTCCAGTGTTCTGTCAGCCTCACAGTGAAATATTTTTTGCTCCTGTTTCCATGGAACTTCTTGTGCCTCAACTTCCACCCACTGCCACTTGTCCTGTCACTGGGCATCACTAAGAAGAGCCTGGCTCCAGCAGATTTGGAGTGATGTTGTTTAGACCTTCAGGGTCAGAGAGAAAACCTAAAATCCATCTGTGCTGGTGCAGAGCTGAGATGGAGAACTAGGCCATACACACAGGCAAAACCCTCGCACCTGGAGAAAACAAGAGAGGAAAGAAGCTGAGTTGGAGGCCAGCAGAGAGATCTGATTCAGCTTTCTGAAGTTCCACCATGGCAAAATGATGTTACATTTTGATCTAAAAAATCACTTGTGCTTAAACCCACAAGTGAGCTCCTAGCATCATTTGGTGCTGCATGACCTCAAGCAAATCTCTCCCTATTTCAATTTTTCACCCTGTCCTGGTGTATCACAGTATCACAGTATCACAGTATTACTAAGGTTGGAAGAGACCTCGAAGATCATTGAGTCCAACCTGTAACCACAAACCTTGTACTGAGGGTCTGGAGAACAAGTCTTCTGAGGAAGAGCTGAGGGAACTGGGGTTTAGTCTGGAGAAGAGGAGACTGATGGGAGACCTCATTGCCAGCAGGAGCAGGGAGGTCATTCTGCCCCTGTACACTGCACTGGTTAGGCCACACCTTGAGTCCTGTGTCCAGTTCTGGGCCCCTCGGTTTAGGAAGGATGTTGAGTTGCTGGAAGGTGTCCAGAGAAGGGCAACAAGGTTGGTGAGGGGTTTGGAACACAAGCCCTATGAGGAGAGGCTGAGGGAGCTGGGGTTGCTTAGCCTGGAGAAGAGGAGACACAGGGGTGACCTTCTTGCTTTCTACAACTACCTACTACTACAGGCAGGTTGTAGCCAGGCAGAGGTTGGTCTCTTCTCCCAGGCAGCCAGCACCAGAACAAGAGGACACAGTCCCAGGCTGCGCCATGGGAGGTTTAGGCTGGAGGTTAGGAAGAAGTTCAATACAGAGAGAGTGATTGCCCATTGGAATGGGCTGCCCAGGGAGGTGGTGGAGTCATCATCATTGGAGGTGTTCAGGAGGAGACTTGATGGGGTGCTTGGTGCCATGGTTTAGTTGTTTAGGTGGGTTGGATTGGTTGATAGGTTGGATGTGATGATCTTGAAGGTCTCTCAACCTGGTGTATTGTATTGTATTGTACAGCTACCTGAAAGGAGGTTGGAGTGAGGTGGGGGTTGGTCTCTTCTCCCAAGGAACAAGCAATAGGACAAGAGGAAATAGCCTCAAGCTGTGCCAGGGGAGGTTTAGGTTGGATGTTAGGAAAACATTCTTCCCCAAACTGGTTGTCAAGGCCTGGAACAGGCTGCCCAGGGAAGTGATGGAGTCACCACGTCTGGAGGGATTTAAAAGACTTGTAGATGCAGTGCTAGGGTCATGGTTTAGTGATGACCTGACAGTGCTGGGTTAAAGGTCAGACTCAATGACCTTAAAGGTCTTCTTTATTCTAAACTACTCTATGATTCTATGATTTAGTCAGTGAAATGAGACAGGTGGAGAAATTTGTCCAAACACAATGTGTCTGGCTTTGCATGTGAAGCTTCAGCTCAGGGGACCACACAGCTCTTTGAAAACCTTTCTGTGTGTTCAAGAAAAGGTGATCCCATGTGGCAAGGAAATAGAAGCAGAAATGGTGGGAAACATGACCTTAAGAGTAAATGTCCTCTAAAAATGACATTAGTGTTATCATGGTAATTAACTGTGTTTGAGCTGCTGTGGAGGGAGCACCCATCTATGGACTGCCCAGTCAAGGGACTTGCAATGAAGGGTTTCAGAGTAGAAATGTGAACCATGGGGCATCACTTTGTCATCACAGGACCACAGAATCACAAAACATTCAGGTGGGAAAAGACCCTCAGGATCACCAAGTCCAACCCAGAACCCTACTCTACAAGGGTCACCCCTAAGCCATAGCCCCAAGCACCACATCCAAACCACCTCGAAACACATCCAGGCTTGGGGACTCAACCACCTCCCTGCCCAGCACATTCCAGTGCCTGACCACTCTTGATGGGACAAATGTTTCCTACTGTCCAGTCTAAACATACCCAGTGGCATCTTGAGGCCATTCCCTCTTGTTCTATCCACTAATTACCTGTGAGAAGAGACCAGCACCAGCCTCTCTACAATGTCCTTTCAGGTAGTTGTAGACACCAATGAGGTGTCCCCTCAGCCTCCTCTTTTCCAAACGAAACAGACCCAGCTCCTTCAGTCACTCTTCAGAAGATTTATTCTCCAGGCCTGTCCCCAGCTTCTTTTTCTCTGAAAAGCACAGACTGGGCAGCAGGAGGAGGACACCCCCTTTCTCTAGCTCTAGCTTTCAGTGGGAGATGGTTGGAGAAGCTATGAAGCAGAGATGGACACACACCAGGGTTACTGTTGTGATAGCACCACACCAGGGCTAAACCTTACCCCCAGATCACCCAGAATTACATTCTTAGCCCTTTTCCTGGCATAATTATAGCCAACCCCATTACACTGGAGAAATGTTATTAAAATCTCTCTCAGCAGTAGAGGTTCCAGCCAGAACACCTCTCAGTTGATTGGTTTTGTCATCTGAGTAACAAAATTCCTGAGGACACAGTTTTCTCACGTCCATCACCAGCAGCTATTGCAAAACAAGCTCCCTAGTACAGGTTCCCTAGGGATGTACTTGAGAGAGTAGAATAGAATAGAATAGAATAGAATAGAATAGAATAGAATAGAATAGAATAGAATAGAATAGAATAGAATAGAATAGAATAGAATAGACCAGGTTGGAAGAGACCTTTGAGATCATCGCATCCAACCCATCACCCAACACCACCTCATCAACTAAACCATGACACCAAGCACCACATCAAGTCTCCTCCTGAACACCTCCAATGATGGTGACTCCACCACCTCCCTGCGCAGCCCATTCCAATGGGCAATCACACTCTCTATGAAGAATTTCTTCCTAACCTCCAGCCTAAACCTCCCCTGGTGCAGCCTGAGACTGTGTCCCCTTGTTCTGTCACTGGTTGACTGGGAGAAGAGACCAACCCCCACCTGGCTACAACCTCCCTTCAGGAAGTTGTAGAGAACAATAAGGTCTCCTCTGAGCCTCCTCTTCTCCAGGCTAAGCAACCCCAGCTCCCACAGCTTCTCCTCACAAGGCTTGTGCTCCAAACGCCTCCCCAACCTTGTTGCCCTTCTCTGGACACGCTCCAGCAAGTCAACATCCTTCCTAAACTGAGGGGCCCAGAACTGGACACAGGACTCAAGGTGTGGCCTAACCAGTGCAGTGTACAGGGGCAGAACGACCTCCCTGCTCCTGCTGGCCACATATTCCTGATACTGCCCAGGATGCCATTGGCCCTCTTGGCCACCTGGGCACACTGCTGGCTCATGATCAGCTGTTGTCACCCTGCACTCCTAGGTCCCTCTCTGCCTGGCTGCTCTCCAGCCACTCTGACCCCAGCCTGTAGCACTGCCTGGGGTTGCTGTGGCCAATGTGCAGAACCCGGCACTTGGATGTGTTCAATCTCATGCCCTTGGATTCTGCCCATCTGTCCAGCCTGTCAAGGTCCCTCTGCAGAGCTCTCTACCCTCTAACAGATCAACTCCTGCCCCCAGCTTGGTGTCATCTGCAAATTTACTGATCACATGATGGACTCAATGCCCTCATCCAGATCATCAATGAAGATATTGAACAGGATGGGGCCCAGCACTGATCCCTGGGGCACACTACTAGTGCCTGGCTGCCAGCTGGATGTGGCACCATTCACCACCACTCTCTGGGCTCAGCCCTCCAGCCAGTTCCTAACCCAGCACAGAGTGCTCCTGTCCAAGTCACAAGCTGCCAGCTTGGCCAGGAGTTTGCTGTGGGGGACGGTGTCAGAGAGGCTACCAGAGAGGCTACCAGAGGGCTACCAGGATGATCAAGGGACTGGAGCACTGCCTTGTGAGGAGAGGCTGAGAGACCTGGGGCTGTTTAGTCTGGAGAGAAGAGTGAGAGGGGATTTAATAAATGTTTCTGGATATCTCAGGGTTGGGTGTCAAGAAGGAAGGGACAGCCTCTGCTCACCTGTGCCCTATGACAGGACAAGGGCCAATGGATGTAAACTACAGCACAGAAGGTTCCACCCCAACATGAGGAAGAACTTCTTTACTGTAAGGGTCGCAGAGCCCTGGAACAGGCTCCCCAGAGAGGCTGTGGAGTCTCCTTCTCTGGGGATTTTCATGACCCATCTGGATGCATTCCTGTGTGACCTGCACTAGATTCTATGGTCCTGCTCTGGCAGGGGTGTTGGACTCAATGATCTCCAGAGGTCCCTTCCAACCCCTAACATCCTGTGAGCCTGTGATTTTGGGCTTCAAATACATAAACCAAAATTTAAAGACCTTTCTTTAACAAAATTCAGAGGGTTTAAGTCAGGTTCGTGGTGTTCAGCTCTTCCCTTCAATTCACCAGACCCGGCAGTGCTGACCACTGGATTTTATCTCAGCTAGGGAGTTCAATTCCCAGTTCCACCAGCTTCAGACTGGCGTGTTGATTTCCTGAGGCCAGTTTTGACATAGCAAAATGCCTCCTGTGAGGCATGGAAAAATGAACAGAATGGAAAATTAAACAAAAGCTTCCAGCTTGGCAACTTCCCCTACCCAGAGCTATAAAAATGAACAGTGCAAAGACCTGGGTGAGTGGAACCTCAGAGCAGGCTGCTCATGTCTGGAGATAACGCCACAGCCTCCACAGGGAAAATCACAACCCAGATTAAGGAATTTCCCAGGGTTTTCCCAAAAGAGCACTTGACTCAGCTGAGCCCTCAGCACAGATTTCCTCTGTCTGGTTCTGGAACACAGGAAGCTCCACCTCAACATGAGATAAAAACCCCAACTTCTTCACTGTAAGGGTCACAGAGCACTGAAACAGGCTGCCCAGAAAGGCTGCAGAGTCTCCTTCTCTAGAGGCTTTTAAGACCTGTCTGGACCTGTTTCTGTGTGGCCTGCCCAGGGTGATCCTGCTTCAGCATGGAGGGTTGGACTGATGACCTTCAGAAGTCCCTTCCAACCCCTTCCATTCTATGATTCTCCCCTGGGGCTGCTTGCCCCCTCTTTGGCAGAGCTCTTGTAGTCTGGCCATGGTTCCCAAGAAGCAGCTCCTGAAACATGGGCATAGAGAGAGCAGCATAAACCAGATAAGCCACACTTGGACATTCAGGAGGTGGAAAGGAACAACTGCAAGTTCCTCTTCATGGCCCTGGTATCTTCTGCCTTGATTCCTACTCTCTTTCATGAGCTGGGAACCTGAGGAGGGTCACCCTATGAACCTTCAGGAAGGTTGTGGAGCGATCACATGACCTGAAATTGTGCCAGGGAGGCTTAGATTGGCTATTAGGAAAAAATTCTTTACAGAAAGAGTGGTCAGGCATCGGAACAGGCTGCCCAGGGAGGTGGTGGAATCACTATCCCTGGAGGTGTTCAAGAAACACGTGAGCAAGGCACTTCAGGACAAGGTCTAGTGAGCATGGTGGTGTTGGGTCGATGGTTGGACTCCATGATCTTTGAGGTCTTTACCAAACAAACCTAAGATTGTGCGATGTGCTTGGAGAAAGCAGCAGGGCAGAGCAAAATCCTTTTCACCACCTTTTCCTCCCAAAGTGGTGCTAAATGAACATCTCAGCAACATAACTTTCTTGATGGGCACAGTCAAAGCAGACTTTAGTATGGGGCATGCAGCAGATTTCAAAGCACCAGCTAAACACAGGAAGCCTGGCTGTACCTTCCTATCTAAGATGATTTGAGAATCAAGCTATCGTGGTTTTGATTTCCTTTATCCCTTTCCTTTATTTCAGCGATTGCACCGCCTGACTTACAAGCCGAAATCTCCTGCCTGATGCCAGTGCTCAGATCTCATAGAACCAGGGAGTCATAGAATGGTTTGGGTTGGAAAGCATCTGTCGAGGTCACCTAGCCCTGCCATGGGCAGGGATACTTTCAACTAGATCAGGTTGCTCAGAGCCTCCAACAACCTGACCTGGAGTATTTCCAGGGACAGGACATCTACCACCTCTCTGAGCAAACAGGGACTGTGCCTTACCACCCTCAGTGTAAAAAGTTTCTTCCTTGTACCTAGTCTGAATCTCCCTTTTTTAGTTAAAAACCACCCCACCCCCACCCTTGTCCTGTCACAACAGGCCCTGATAGAAAGATTGTCCCCATCTTTCTTACAGGACCTCCTTAAGCACTGAAAGGCCACAGTCTCCCCAGAGCCTTCTCTTCTCCAGGCTGAACGGTCCCAACACTCTCAGCCTGACCTCACAGCAGATGGCTTCCAGGTCCCCCCATCATCATTGTGTCCTCCTCTGCCCCCTCCCCAACAGGTCTATGTCTCTCCTGTGTGGAGGATTCCAGAGCTGGGCCCAGCACTGCAGGTGGGGTCTCATCAGAGTGGAGGATAGGGGCAGAATGCCCTCCCTCCACCTGCTGCTCCTGCTGCTGGGGGTTGTAGCCCAGGACACAGCTGGCTTCTGGGTTGTGAGCACACAGTGCCAGTTCAGGTCCAACTTTTCACCCTCCCTGGGGTGCCAGAGCTGGCCCTATACACCTGGAAAAGTGGGTTCAGGTGGTCTTCAGGGATAGGACGCACTCCATCAAGTCCCTCCCCGCGGAGGTCAGGGCTGGTAATAAGGCTGTGGTGTGGTGTCAGCTCTGGATTGATCCCCAAGGAAGAAAAGGGACAACAAAAGACTTCACCCTTGGTGGGGAGGGGGGTAGTGGGGAGGGGGAGTGTTTGTGTTCAAAGCCAGCTTGACACACACACGCACCCTCTTTCCCCCGTAATGGGAGGGGGAGAGAGGGGCGCGGGTGTCTACCAGCTCAGGAGTGGCACAGCCGAGCGCCTCCTCCCGCCTCCTTCCTCCTCCTCCTTCCTCCTCCTCCCAGATGTTCCCTTGTGTGCAGCCATCTGTTGAGCTCCCTCCTCCCTCCCTCCTGCGAGGAAAAGGGGCAGCCCCGTTTGCCTGGCCAGCTGCACGCCTGGGACGAGAAGGAGGAGGAGGGAGGAGGGAAGAAGGGGACACCCAGCCCCAGGCTTTGCTCTCGCTCCCCGCCGTGGGAACCAACCCTGGCCTCGGTGAGTCCCTCCCCAGCATCCCCCATCCCCACCCCGGGGAACCTGGGATGCTCAAGGGCCACCCCTGTGGGTGGCTGCAGGGGACATCCCACCACAAACCTTGGAGTGGGGAAACTTTGTGTGTGTGATGAGTTTTGCGTGGCGTAGGGGCTCAGTGGCTTGTGGTGCTGGGTGGGGAGAGGGTATCTGCAAACCACCTTGGGTGGGGTTATGGGGGGAGAATTTAGGGTTTGGGTGAGGATAAACTACTTTTTCCCCTCCTCTGGAGGAATTTTGGGGTGCAACGGGTGTGTCTGAGACTCCAGACCCGTTTCCCTCACTCCGGTAGGATGCAGCCAGGGAAAGGGGGATCGGGGTGGGCTTGGGGGGAATATGAAGCGTGTCCAGCCGGGATCTCTTCTTCCCTTCTCCTCCTTCCCCTGGTGCAATGGTGGTTTGGAGAGTGCTCGGGATTGCCACGGCTGCAAAGTAATCCGAGCAGCAGCTGGAGGCTCCGCACCGCCTCCCGAGCCCGGCTTCAGGGCTTTGATTTCACACAGGGCTCCCTGTCTCCCCTCCTCTCCCCCCTCCCCATTCCACACCCCCCTCCTCACTCCCTTTTCCCGGCCCTCCCCTCCCAGCACGGCGGGCTGGGAGAAAAAGAGAGAGAGAGGCTTTTTTCCCCCTCCTTTCCCCGAGTTCTGGTGCTGGGAAGCTCGCAGGGGTTTGCAGTTTGCCCAAGGTAAGGGGGAAACAAGGAAGGTCGGGGGTGGAGGGTGTTGTATGGATGAGGTGAAGAGGATGGAAGGTGTAGTGGGGGTCTCCTGGATGGGGTGAAGAGGCTGGAAACGTACGAAGACGCTTGTCTGAATGGAGTGAGGAGGCTGGAAGGCGTAGTGGGGGTCGTCTGAATGGGGTGAAGAGGGTGGAAATGTATGGAGAAGCTCATCCGGATGGAATTGAAGAGGCTGGAAGGTATAAAGGTGTTTCTCTGGATGGTGGTCTGGATAGGGTAAAGAGGCTAAAAGGTGCAGAGAGGAGGTCGTCTGGATGGGGTGAAGAGGCTGGAGTTGTATAAAGAGGGTTGCCTGGATAGGGTGAAAAGATTGGAAACATATAGAGAAGGCAGCCCGTACAGAGTAAGTGCTGGAAGGTATAGAGGAGGTCGCCTGGCCGGGTGGAAGGTGCAGAGTGGGGTCCTCTCCCTCTGCGTTGCAGAGAGAAAGGCAGAGCAAAGCTCCCTGCCTGGGAATTTCCCATGCCTGTAAATGGCTTAAGCTGGAGGGGAAGGTGTGTTTGGGGAGGTGGGAGGGAAGGGAGGGAAGGCAAACCATGGTTTATTTGTTCTGTTATTGGAAGGGAAAAAAAAAAAAAAAAACAAACTATCCCAACCAACCAAATACACACACACAAAAAAATACCCCAAACCAGCAACCCAGCTGCTGGTTGTGACTTCTGAAGCAGGAGGTCAGAAAGCACGGGGTTCCCCTGATAAGGCACACACCCTGTAAACTTTGGGGCAGCTCCATGGAAACTTGTTATTAATGCTGCAGTCATTAAAAGGCGCAGACCCACGGCGGGTTTTATTAGTCCAGTAAAACCGCAACACGTGCTGCCAGCCCGCTGGAAAACAAAAGCGACCATCAACTTTCCTCCTCTGCTCGGGATTTGGGAAGCTCGGGAGGAGAGGAGGTGAGGGATTGAGCCGGTGGGTTGTGCCTTTGGGGAGAGGCATCGCCGCCGTTAACCGCCGCTCCCCATCGCGGTGAGCTAACGCAATCCGGTGGCGGAGGGGGTGAGGAGAGCACAGGGCGAGAGCCACCGTGCCCAGCTCCCTGCAAGGAGCTCTCCCAGTCGCAAGATTTCCCCGGGTGTCTGCCATGATAAATCGGCTGCCGGGAGGCTGAATAACTGCATTCACTGAAGTTACAGTAGGAAACTTGTCTGGGTGGACACTGTGCCATTGCTCTGCGGAGAGCAGCCGGCGCTGGTCGCTGGCGTTGCGCTGAAATATTGCATTGATCGCCGCTCCGGAGCTCGCCTGGCAGCCTGCGGGGCTCGATCGCAGCGGCGACACCGGGGAGGAGAGGCAGGGTTAGATCAACGCCTTGCTGGGGATAAGGAGCGCCTCGGATGTGTTGTTAGATGCTTGGAAAGACCGGAGGGAGCCTGGTACGTCCCTGGAAGGATTTGCAGTCTATATACTTGGCTGGCTGCTCGCCAGCGGCAGCCAAGCGCAGCGAGGGCAAAGTGGGTTAATGTTTGCCGTGGTCCTGGCGTGGGGACTGTTCGTGTGGTTTCGGGAGCCACTGTCCCGAGGAGGACATGGGAGGTGCTTGCTGGCATGGGGGCTATAAAAGGCTCGGCGAGGCCCTGACCTGTGCTCAGCCGTCGCCCTTCCGCTGCGGGATCCCTCCGTGGAGGTGTTGGGTACGTGGGGGAGCGATGCTCAGCAGCAGGGTGGGTAGGAGGTTGGGTGGCCGTAGCCGCCCCCGGCTTTTCCCTTGCGGCATCCCGGAGCGGGCGTGCTGCGGGGAGACGCTGCTGGTTTGTGAATGAATCGGAGCAGCTGCTGGCAGAGGCAGTGGGGAGCAATTACAGAATGCCCGGAGGACGTGACAGACATCCCCGGGGACATTATTCTCTGGCGGTGAGCTGGAGTGGCAGGAAAGGCTGCAGGGCTGGCGTGAGGACCTGTGCTTTAGGACTGAGGGCAGGGAATTGAATTTAGGATTAAGTGGTGCGTTGAATGGGAAAGAATCGGATGAAGAGAGCTGTAAAACAAAAAAAAAAAACCCAAACCAAAACAAAAAAAGTCTTTGGGGTATTTTTTAATCTTTTTTTTTATTATTATTATTTTTAGATCCAAGATAAAGCATCCTGTGGTCACTCAGCCCTGCAGTGAACAGCAGTTTGGGCCACCCTGAACTGAGACAGAGCTGGGAAAGAAAGAGGTGAGCCAGCATCTTCCAGAGCTTCAGAGTTTTCCCTCCATCCCTAACTGCTTCTCTGGTTTTTTTCTTTTCTTTTCTTTTTTTTTTTTTTTTTTTTTTTTTTTTTTTTTTTTTGTCTTCTCTTTCAATCTCTTCTCCCTGTTTGGTGGTGGGGAGAAGCAGAGGAGGGTGGAGGGTGGGATAAGACAAGGCATCCTTGTCCAGCAGCCCTCCTGACCCCCAAGCACCCCCAGGCTGTGCTGGGAAGCCACAGAGCTGGCTGCCTGGTAGGCTAGCAAAAGAAACTTCCCAACGTGGAGATGTTGAGGGTTGGGAAGAGATAACGGCTGTCTGGAGCAAGCTGCTTCTTGTCTGAAAACTTGGCACCTGGACCTATCAAGGGGAATGTATGAAGAGCTCAGCCATTCATTACAGGGAAGTCCTGACATTTCCATTTGTAATGTAATTTATATGTGTGTGTGTGTGTGTAGATATATCTTCAACTTTCTGGGAGTTTCCACCATTCCCTCTTGGAGCATTTAAGATGTGGAGCAGAGAGGGAAGGAAATATGAGCTCTGAGAATCACCCTGGCCTCCCCCCACCCCACTTGCAGACTTTGCAAGAGATTAAACCAACCTGGCTGCCTTAGCATGGGACATTCCTGAGTTGCATGAACCAGGCTGGAAATCTGCCTGGTGGAGCAGTGGCAAACTGGGAAGAACAAAAAAAAGGCACTTTATCTTTGCTGCAGCTGAGCAGAGGGCCATGTGCTGTGTGTAACAGATGAGTGCCAACATCCCTAGGCTTTCTACTCCTTCCCCCTTCCCAGCCTCCTGCTTTTTTTTTTTTTTTGTTGTAGTTGTTGCCCATGTGTCTGTTATGTTGAACCCCTCTCCCCTCCCCTGGGTGGTGCCTGGGAGCAGAAACCAACAGGCTGGGAGAAAAATAAGGACCTTTTCGTTTTGGGGGCTTTGAATAAGAGAACCCTCATGAGGAAAAACAGACTTACAGACAAAGCCCTGCTGTGGCAGATGGATCAAACTAGATGTGACTCCTCACTCCCATCACATCTGAAGTGACAGATGCGTGCAGAGCTCTCCAAGTGAGGCAGGACACATCCCTGACCCCAAAATTACCCACTTTCCACCCAGCCTTGAGAATGTGGTATCTGTAGCAGGACATACAGCAAAGCCAGGCTTCAACCATCAGAACAGAGGAGACCCTTCCTCCAAAGCCCTTTAATCCCATTGCAAAGGCTCAGTCCCCACCCAAGGTGCATCTTCTGTATCTACTCAGGTTTGGAGCATTGCAACCTCTTGCAAGAGTTCTCCAACTCAGAAGATCACAGAGTAGCTCTGAATTTGGCAGGTCTCCTGCACTGGAAGAGAGCATTGGTTTTTGGGCTGTCCCCTTATGTTCCAGGGTGATGTCCCCATCTCCTTTGTTCTCAACAGGGTGCATGGCTGCCTTCCCTGGGTCTGGGGGAAGGAGTAGGGTGCAAGGGGCCCTTCCCATAGAGGCCATACATGAGGCTGCTGTAACTGGGCAAGTTTTATTCTGCCAACCAGTGAAATCAGGTCAGATGGGGTTAGAAGGTGGCTCAACACAGGGTTAAAAGGGAAAGGAAGATAGTTGTGAGCATCCTGGTTGACTGGCAGCTTCATGCTATGGCAGAAGTGCCACAGAACTGCTCCCAAAACCAGGGGACTGAGACAGGATGGATCCAGGGAAGGGGGCAGCAGGGGTGGGCAGAGGTCCCTGGAGAGGCAAGACTACTGTTGGCAGACACTAAGATTGCAGCTGTGCTTCAGAGTCCACCAATACTGATTTGAGAAGTGCTAAGATATTCCTCCACAACCACCTCCCCACGTCCCCTTCCCTGCCCCCCAGCCTGGCTGCCCATTCTACAGAAGGCAAAGCAGGGCTGGTGTCCCAGAGTGTCCAGGCAGGGCAGGAGATGGACATAGTGCATAAGGACAGTGGTGGCATTTAGCTGGACCAGTTGTGGCAGTGGCAGCATTGGCCTGAAGGCTTCTATGCTGGGTGAGATCAGGGCATCTTGGCTTGTGCTCCATTCCCAGTTCAACTGGTAGGGGTTGAACCTGAGGATGTTCTCCCCATCCTCACATGGGAATGAACACCTCTGAGCCCTGGGGTTAGTCAAACTTCAGGTATCAGGAGGGAAACTGAGGTGCCTGAATTGGGTCTTGTGGTAGTCAGTGGTGAGAAAAGGGTCCTGCTGGAGATATGACTCTCCCAGTCTGCATTAGATGGTCCTTCTCTCCAAGACATTGCACCAACTAAGAGGGACTGGAGGATCCTGGGCCAATCCCTTTCTTGGGCAAAGAGGCAAAGAACAAAGGAGATGCCACACCATCACATCACTGGGGCAGTAGAGCATCTTCCGGGCTGGGAACCTTGTGGGGGGCAATGCCTTGCTGCTAAACCCTTTGTCAGTATTACCCAGACCCCATTCCCCTCCCCAAATCTCTCCTTCCCAAATCTTGTAGGAGACCCACCAGGCATAGCAAATGTCTCACATGCTTTGCTGGGGTGGGAGAAGCTCCTGAAGCCCTGAGTGGTCTTGCTGGGGTTCATTGTTCACAGTGTCACAATGCAAGAATTATTGCGGGGGGGGAAGAAGGGGGAAGAAGAAAGACTGGGAGGGAAAGGAGATGGGAGCCTCCAGCTGTGCTGTTTGCAACAATAATGGCCAGGATTGTATTTATTATCTCCTTGGTGGAGGGTCTGCAGCTGCATGCTGAGAGCCACAGGCAGCAACAAGGGCTAGAGATTATTGTGCGTGGGGAAAAAACCACAACCAGACCAATGCAAATAAACAAAAAGCCCCCAAAAGAAGCTCTGGGTTGGCTGGGGCAGCTCCAAGAGGCACCCAGTCAAAGATTGCCTCCTCACTTTGTCCTATGCTTCCCCCCTTCTGGGGAAGAAATTTTTCCTAATGCTCAACCTAAACCTTCCCTGGTGCAACTTGAGGCCAGTTCCTCTTGGCTTATTGCTTGTTACCAGGGAGAAGAGACTGACCCCCAGTTCACTACAGCCTCCTATCAGGTAGTTGTAGAGAGTGAACAGG
The DNA here is from genome assembly GCA_033816785.1 of Picus viridis. Taxonomy (NCBI): domain Eukaryota; kingdom Metazoa; phylum Chordata; class Aves; order Piciformes; family Picidae; genus Picus; species Picus viridis. The sequence goes on along the minus strand of CM066566.1, from coordinate 37,078,606 downwards.
TCTCACCTCATCCTCCTTTTCCCTCACAGAGTTTTCACAAGGCTTGTTCCCCAGACCCTTCACCAGCTTTGTTGCCCTTTTCTGGGCATGCTCCATCACCTCAGTGTCCTTCTTGTAGTGAGGAGCCCAAAGCCGAGCCCAGTTTTCAAGGTGCAACCTCCCCAGTGCCAAGTACACAAGGCTGACCACTTCCCTGGTCCTGCTGGCCACACTGTGTCTGATACAAGGAGAAGAGATGGAAAACCCTTAGAGATAGAGGATGATAGGGCTGCTTGTGATGGGTGCTGCACTTTGGCCACAGCAACCCCATGCAGAGCTACAGGCTGGGGTCAGAGTGGCTGGAGAGCTGCCAAACAGAAAGGAACCTGGGGGATACTGCTTCACAGCTGGCTGAACATGAGCCAGCAGTGTGCCTAGGTGGCCAAGAAGGCCAACGGCATCCTGGCCTGTGTCAGGAATAGTGTGGCCAGCAGGAGCAGGGAAGTCATTCTGCCCTGTACTCAGTACTGGTTAGGCCACACCTTGAGTCCAGTGTCCAGTTCTGGGCTCCTCAGTTTAGGAAAGATGTTGACTTGCTGGAACATGTCCAGAGAAGGGCAACAAAGTTGGTGAGGGCTTTGGAACACAGCCCTATGAGGAGAGGCTGAGGGAGCTGGGGTTGCTTAGCCTGGAGAACAGGAGGCTTAGGGAGACCTCATTGCTCTCTGCAACTACCTGAAGGGTGGTTGTAGCCAAGAAGGGGTTGGTCTCTTCTCCCTCGCAACCAGCACCAGAACAAGAGGACACAGTCTCAAGCTGTGCCAGGGAAGTTTAGGCTCAAGGTGAGGTGAATGTTCTTCACCGAGAGAGTCGTTCACCACTGGAATGTGCTGCCCAGGGAGGTGGTGGAGTCACCGTCCCTGGAGGTGTTCACGAGGGGACTGGACGTGGCACTTGGTGCCATGGTCTAGTCATGGGGTCTGTGGTGACAGGTTGGACTTGATGATCTTTGAGGTCTCTTCCAACCTTGGTGATATTGTGATACTGTGGCATGTCTCACCTAGAAGTGCCTGTGCCATCCCAGGGTGAATCATGGCACATGGCACTTGCCAGGGGGCACAATGATATGGCTGAGCACCTCTGTGAACAGTTAAGAAATGTCCATCATGGGTGGGAAGTTTCCTCTCTCTGTGCTGCACTTCTTACTGTTCCTCCCTGGTCTGGAGATGGTGTTCATCCCAGAATGCATTCCTCTGGAATTGTATCACACCTCTGGGAGCTAGAGTGCTAATAAAATAATTGTGACAGCAGAAGCCAGCACAGGAACCAGCTGGGGTTGTAGGTCAGGTGTGGGAGAGCATTGTCAAGGGCTGAGGCTACAAGAGAAGCTTGCTGGGCTCATTTTAGCTTTCAATAATTGACCAGCTAAGAAATATGGTCCTGCCTCAGGTGTTCCCTGCTTTAAAAAATTAACATCAGCTTCTTGGCTGTCTTTGTGTGACACCAGGGATGGCCAGAGAGCAGGGGGAGTATGTGCAAACCCAATACTGCAAATGAAGCTTTGAGCCATCAGTTTGGAATTGATCTTTTGCAAAGAATCCAGTTTGCAGCCCTGAAGTAGGATGGTTTAATCCTCCCATGGGTGCTTCTGTGAGTTGGGTAAAGCCTGGGTGCCTGCAGCTTCCTTCCATGCTTCCCAGTGAACACTTGGGCACTAGAGATGAAGGGGCAGGGGGAATCTGTTGGTGTCTTCACCAAGTCCTTCTATAACAAAATGCATTAGAGCTGTCTTCTGTTGAGCTTAAGGGAGAACTTCCTTCCTGTGAAGGTGATGAAGAACTGGAACAGGCTGCCCAGAGAGATTGTGGAGTCTCCTTCTCTGAAGAGATTCACAACCTGCCTGTGCATTGTGACCCTGGGCAGCCTGCTCTGCAGAGGATCATCTGATCCTCTGAGGTCCCCTCCAACCCCTAGCATTCTGTGACTCTGTGGAGTAAAACTTGGTGTAAACCTCTCCTTTTGCTGTGAAGTGGCATGGTGAAGGGCTGGTCTGTCCTCTCGGTTGTGCCAAAGCAACTCCTCTGCAGCAGAGCCCTTCTGATCTGGGATGTGTCACTGGGTTTCTGATAAAGGTCTTACTGGAGCTGAGTTTGAGGTGGTTAAGAAAATATTTGTGTTCCTGGCTGAGATGAGGTCTCTGTTACGCTCAGTGAGTGCTCACATAACAAACCCTCCTGTTCCTGGAACTGCTCATGGTTAAAAAGCAGAGCGGGGAGGATGGGGAGCGGGGGGTCATGGGAGGTTAAAGGTTGGAGTTGCTCACCCTTGGGTGATGCTGGAGCAGGAGAATCACAGAATTTCAAAAGCACAGAACAATGGGGTTTGGAAGGGACCTCTGGAGATCATCAAGCCCAAGCTCCCTGCCAGAGCCAGTTTCAGCTAAAGCACGTTGCCCAGGAAGCCCTGCGGCCCTGCATTCCTTTCGGGCACCTTGTTTGATCCTGTGCTTCCTGGGCTGCTGGGAACCCTGGGTGGCTGATGATGCTCCCAGTTTGAGTGATCCTGCCAGGGGGCACCTCCGGGACCAGGATGCTCCTGTCCCTTCTGCTCCCATTGAGTCCCATGGATCCCCCCTCTAGTGCTGCAAGGAGGTCCCATCCCCAACCCGACGCTTGCCTTCCCCTGCCTGCAGCCGCTCCGGAGGCTTGGCAAACCTCATTTCCTTTCGGGAACGCCTCCTCCGGGCACAAGTACAGCTCAGCATGAGGCTGGTGAGCGAAATTGCTTTCAAAAAGCTACGGGAGACTATTCCCCCATCCCAGATAAAACCACTTGTAACCTGACAGCTTCCTGGTCTGAGCAGGGAAGGGATTTTTGTGCAAATCCCTGGCTCGTTGATGATATAATTCCTAATTTTACAGCGGTAGCATCCAACTTTTTGCCCACTCAAGGCAAAATTCCCAGGGGCTGGGCTGCTGTTTGCTTCCAAGATGTGGCTTTTTTGAGGAACACAGCTCTTGGGGTGGCACAAATTGTCCACGTTTCAGCCATGGGTGTAAATCAGAGGGAATTCATCGTGTAAGCTGTCAGACTTGCCGGCACAGGTTTCCTTTTGTCAGAGCCCAAAAATCACCTTGATTTCCTCCTTGGGGGGTGGGGGGAGATAAGAGATGCTGGAGAAGGGCGATTGCACAAATGGGACAAACTATTAGCTGTTTAAACACTAGGAATGATGAGTTAACAGTGGCCTTTTGCACAGTAGCTGGGATTTGTGGCAACAACTGTTAGAGCAAAGATGATTTTAATAGCGCTCTCCGCTCCTTTCCTAGAGAGGTCTCTCAATTTCTTCTTTTCTTTCAAGAAATAAACAGAGCAGAGGCTGTTTCAGCTGAGCAAGGGCTGTCACATGTTTGAAAAGACACCCTTAGTGTGAAGCTGTATGGTATAGTAAGTATAGGAATAGTGTGGCCAGCAGGAGCAGGGAGGTCATTGTGCCCCTGTACTCTGCTTTGGTTAGGCCACACCTTGAGTGCTGTGTCCAGTTCTGGGCCCCTCAGTTTAAGAAGGACATTGAGACACTTGAACGGGTCCAGGAAGGGCAACAAGGCTGGTGAGAGGCTTTGAGCACAAGCCCTTTGAGGAGAGGATGAGGGAGCTGGGGTTGTTTAGCCTGGAGAAGAGGAGGCTGAGGGGAGACCTCATTGCTCTCTACAACTACCTGAAGGGTGGTTGTAGCCTCTTCTCCCTAGCAACCAGCACCAGAACAAGGGGACACAGTCTCAAGCTACACTAGGGAAAGTTTAGGCTCGAGGTGAGGAGAAAGTTCTTCACTGAGAGAGTGTTTCGTCATTGGAATGTGCTGCCCAGGGAGGTGGTGGAGTCACGGTCCCTGGAGGTGTTCAACAAAGGATTGGACATGGCACTTGGTGCCATGGTCTAGTCATGGGGTCTGTGGTGACAGGTTGGACTTGATAATCTTCGAGGTCTCTTCCAACCTTGGGGATACTGTGATACTGTATGGAGGTGCTGGATTCTCTCTAGATCGGTCCCAATGCAGCCTGCCTGGTGGCTTGAGGGGCTGCTCAGTTTCAGCTTTGGGGGTTGTGAAATGCTTCTGATGCTCAGCAATTTGTCTCTGCTCTTGCTAATCTGATCTCTCCCATCTCCTCTACTGTCTCCAAAAATCTCCCTGAAGGATGGAGAGGATGGGTGGGATGCTGGTTAATCATTGTGGTGTGGGTTCAGCAGCTTCTCCTATGTTTGGAGCTGAGAAAAGAGAATGGGGATAACTCAGCTCTGGGGAAAATGAGGAATGATGCCTTGATTATTTTTTTGCCCCTTCCTGACCTCCTCTGGTTACCCACAACTCAAATTACATGTTTTTTAGGTTTGGGGGTTTTTTTGGTGAGATTCAATTTCTTGTAAAGACAGATTTCATGCAGGGTAATGTGGTTCTTGTCTGCATCTGGGAACAGCATCTCATCTCTGTTTATGGCAGTTTTGTGTCCTCTTGAAATCACTTCAAGGGGGGAAAGCACCCCACAGAGCAAATAAACCCCTGGCTCAAGATCTGCTTGTCTTGGCTACTTCCTGTGATCCTTGGTGACCCACAGGTCAAAGACAATAAATCCTGTCCTGATCCCACCCATCCCCATCATGTCTCCCACTTTGGTCTGCCTTACATACAGCCACATCTCGGCCTCGAGGCAAGAAAGGTGTCTTCTTTCCATCCCTAGTTTGGTGCCTGCTGTGTTTTAACAGAATCATGGAATTGTTTTGGTGAACAAAAAAAGCCTTTTAAGATCATCAAGTCTCAACCATTCTCTAACTTCCCCAGTTTTATTCTTCTGCAGCCTGGTAATGTAGATCCACGATACCACTGAGTTAATTGCTTGCTAACAACTTCCCCTTTGGTGGCAGAGCTCTTGATGAATGTGAAGGAGATACTCTTATAACCATTATCAGAAATCATTCAAGCAGAAAGGAATTCAGAGAGGAATATTTTCTCTTTTTCCCTTTTTCTTTTCTCTTCTCTCTCTCCTCTCTCCCTTTCTCTCTCCTCTCTCCCTTTCTCTCTCCTCTCTCCCTTTCTCTCTCCTCTCTCCCTTTCTCTCTCCTCTCTCCCTTTCTCTCTCCTCTCTCCCTTTCTCTCTCCTCTCTCCCTTTCTCTCTCCTCTCTCCCTTTCTCTCTCCTCTCTCCCTTTCTCTCTCTCTCTCCCTTTCTCTCTCCTCTCTCCCTTTCTCTCTCCTCTCTCCCTTTCTCTCTCCTCTCTCCCTTTCTCTCTTCTCTCTCTCTCTCTCTCTCCCTTTCTCTCTCCTCTCTCCCTTTCTCTCTCCTCTCTCCCTTTCTCTCTCCTCTCTCCCTTTCTCTCTCCTCTCTCCCTTTCTCTCTCTCCTCTCCCTTTCTCTCTCCTCTCTCCCTTTTTTTCTCTCCTCTCTCCCTTTCTCTCTCCTCTCTCCCTTTCTCTCTCCTCTCTCCCTTTCTCTCTCCTCTCTCCCTTTCTCTCTCCTCTCTCCCTTTCTCTCTCCTCTCTCCCTTTCTCTCTCCTCTCTCCCTTTCTCTCTCCTCTCTCCCTTTCTCTCTCCTCTCTCCCTTTCTCTCTCCTCTCTCCCTTTCTCTCTCTCTCTCCCTTTCTCTCTCCTCTCTCCCTTTCTCTCTCCTCTCTCCCTTTCTCTCTCTCTCTCCCTTTCTCTCTCCTCTCTCCCTTTCTCTCTCCTCTCTCCCTTTCTCTCTCCTCTCTCCCTTTCTCTCTCCTCTCTCCCTTCTCTCTCTCTCTCCCTTTCTCTCTCTCTCTCTCCCTCTCCTTCTCTCTCTCTCTCTCTTTCTTTCTCCTCTCTCCCTTTCTCTCTCCTCTCTCCCTTTCTCTCTCCTCTCTCCCTTTCTCTCTCCTCTCTCCCTTTCTCTCTCCTCTCTCCCTTTCTCTCTCCTCTCTCCCTTTCTCTCTCTTTCTCTCTCCCTTTCTCTCTCCTCTCTCCCTTTCTCTCTCCTCTCTCCCTTTCTCTCTCTCCTCTCTCCCTTTTCTTTTGTGTCTCATTTCCTGCATTCAATTCTGATTGTCCTCAGTGAGCAAGAAGATGCAGCAAAGCCAAAAAGTGTTCAGGTATCTGCAGTGCAATATTCCTAACATTGGATACTTCCCAACGTTGGATACTTCAAAGATTCAGCTGAACAGGGTGTTTGGTCCTCTTGCTCAGATCATGTTTTTCCCCAAGAAAGGTTGAACCATATGGTTTTTGAGGTCCTTTCAAGGGATTTCTGTGAAATCAGGGGAAAAAAAAAACCAAACAAATTAATCAACCACGGGAACTCTGGTGGCACAGATTCTGATTTTAGGTCCTGTTCCAGCCCTCACTGTCTCCTTACAGAATCACACATCTGTCAGGGTTGGAAGGAACCTCAAGGATCTTCCAGTTCCAACTCCCCTCAAACTAGATCAGGTTGCTCAGAGCCACATCCAGCCTGGCCTTACAAACCTCCAGGGATGAGGCTTCCACCACCTCCCTGGACAACCTCTTCCAGTGTCTCACCACCCTCACAGGGAAGAACTTCTTCCTAACATCCAATCTAAATTTCCCCTCCTCTAGCTTGGATGCATTTACACCAAAAAAAACCCCAGGCCAGAAATACTAAGTTTGTCATCAGCAGTTCCTTTATCATGTGAGGGGTGTGTGCCTGCAAGTTCAGGGATTAGTAGTGTCTGGTCGTAGCCTGGTTTGAGCCAGTTTTGCTGCCAGCTGACACTGGTGCATGAGATCTGGAGATGGAGCTGTGATTGCATCTGTGGAGCCATTTGGACTCAGACCACACTGGAGAAGTGCAATTGTTGCTGCCTCTGCATTTTATTTGATAATTATTCCTGGTTTTCTAAATAATTAATGGAAAAGGGAGGGAAGGAGAGGGAGGGGGAAGTTCTCTGAAGCACTTTTTTTTATTGCAGAAGCAACTCAGGAGCCTCCTGGTGCTCCAGAGTGATCTGCTGGAGCTGTGAGACTAGTTGCCTCTTGGAGCCTCCCAAGTATTTAAAGGAAGAGTCACATCTCATCTCAATTTTTTTCCCCCTATTCCTATTTTTTTTTCCCCTCAAGTCTGGAGGATTTATGGCCTTTATCATAACCCGTGCAGCTTGTTTCACTTTCCAACAATGAGCCCTTTCCCCTGCCCCCCATTAGTGAATGCAGCCAAGGGGACTTCTGGGCCATTCTGTAAAGGCTTTGCTTTGTTTCACTTGGCTGAGGGAAGAGGCAGAAGGCAATTCCCAAATTTTCTTCCTGATGAAGTATTTCTCCTAATCCAACCCCTCCATCCTTTGTTCTTAACAGTCACTGGGTTTGTGATAGAGGAGATGGACTCCAGCCCTTCCTTTATGCCTCTTTCCTTTAAAGGTTGCTCTAGTTGCTCATAATTCAGAATTCAGCCAGCAGGGAACCTGAAAATTACCAGGATCAATGCACTGCATCTTAGAGTCATAGAATGATAGAATAGTGTGGGCTGGGAGGTATCTCTAAAGGTCATCTACTCCAATTCCCCTGCAGTCAGCAGGGACATCTTTAACTAAAGCGGGTTGCTCCCAGCCCTGTCTAGCCTGACCTGGAATGTTTCCAGGGATGGGGCATCTACCACTTCTCTGGGTAACCTAGGACAGTGTCTCACCACCCTCAGTGTGAAACATTTCTTCCTTCTACCTAGTCTAAATCTCCCTCTTTTAGTTTCAAACCACCAGCTCTTGTCCTGTTAGAACAGCCCCTGATAAAAATTCTGTCCCCAGCTTTCTTAAAGCCCCCTTGAGTACTGAAAGGCTGCAATAAGGATCCCTCTTCAGGCTGAACACCCCCAACTCTCTCAGCCTGTCCTCACAGCAGAGGGGTTCCAGCCCTTGGCTCATTGTTGTGGCCTCCTCTGGATCTGCTCTGCAAGTCTCTGACCACTTTCTGCCGAGGACTACAAAGCTGTACCCCGTACTGCAGGTGGGGTCTCACTAGAGCTGAGTAGAGGAGCTGAGTAGAGGAGCAGAGTGACCTCCTTTGACCTCCTGGATTGCTTTAGATGCAGCCCAGGCTTTCTGGACCAAGAACACATCACAGAATTGTTTAGGTTGGAAAAGACCTTTAAGATCTTTGAGTCCAGCTCTTAACCATCTCAGGCACAGGGATTCATGTCATACTTGATCTGCTCTAATGGTAGGTTGCTGTTGAAAAGACAGGTCCTATTGTCCTCATTCCTGTGCCCAAGCTGGCAATCCTGGAGCTGGGCAGTCCAGTTTGCTGGAAAACTGACCCACCAAAGGGAGGAAAGGAAAATCAAGGTTGTTTCTTGTTGTCGTTGTTGGATGAGTGAGCAAAACCTGATTAATCCAGGGTGCACCTGGTTGCTGGGTGGGACTTGGGTTTGGGGGAAGCAGCCAAGGTTGAAGTGGGAAGCAGTATTCCAGGGAGACTGGACATCCTGTCCCACCATAGACAAGGGAGGAATAGGGCTTCTCCAAGGGAGGTTCTGATCTTAGGTGGGTTTCATCCCCTTCTGGAGCAATTTCTTTCTCTTCACCCCACTGTAGAGACCTCCTGGGGTTTCTCCACTTCAGCTTCATTGGATGCCTTTGGGCCCAACTCCAGCTGCATTTCAGCTGACACTCTGCCAAATGACACATTCAAAGAGGCCAAGGGGTGCAGCATGAGGAGGGGAGGCTCTATCCTGACTCCATCAAACAACAAACTTTCACACACCTCCCTCTGTATGATTTTTAAGTAGTCCTTAATTGTTGACTGCAGGGATGTCTGACTTGGTGGTTGCCAGGGTAACTGGAGGTAGCTTAGGTAGCGTCCTCTTCATCTCCACACCCCTGAGGGGCGGACCCTCCCCGAGTTATGGGCTTCCATCCAGGGTGGGATGTGCTAGCACACCTACCTTGGGAGGGAATGAGGTGGAAAAGTCCCAGCTGTGGATGGGGGAAGATTAGTGAGAAAAGTTTCTAAGGAAGAGGAGAAGGAGGAAATCAAGTGCAGTCAGAAGCACACATTTGCAACACCACCCCAGCAAGGCTTTCCTTGCTCCCACCCCCCAGCCACCAGCTGAGACTTGGATTTCCTCTGCTGTCTGGTTTTTAAGTCACATTTCAGTGTTGTTTTTGGCAGGGAACTCTCAGTGTAGGGTTTCTGCCCTGATCCTGCCACGCGACAGTGCAGGGAGCAGGCATTGGGGCAGCTGCAGGCTCAGGCAGAGATGTGGGATCTGGGGAAAAGGTTGGCACCCTGCTAGGATCTTGGTTCAACCTTGGCTCTGTTACCCACGACGGGGTCTCCTTGGGGTTGTCCCAGGAGATTTGCTCAGCAGAAAAGATGAGCAAGATACAAAGATCAAATCCCTACAGCTACCCTGGCCGCCTGAAGTGAGAGCAAATACTACACCCCCAGAAGCTCCTGCAGAAATCAGTGGGCATAACAAGCCCCCAGACAGCTACCAGATGGCCAAAGTTTATCCCTGGGATCACTCCACACCACAGCAGCCATAGAAACTTGAAGTCATGGTTGAACCATCCCAAAAGCGGGCTGCTGTCTCCTAGTGGCCTTGTACTCGCCATCCCCAGGTTGTGCCAGGGGAGGTTCAGATTGGATAATAGGAAAAATTTCTTCACAGAAAGGGTTGTCAAACATTGGAACAGGCTGCCCAGGGAGGTGGTGGAGTCACAGCCTGGAGGTGTGCAAAAGGTCTATGGATGGGACAAGGTTTAGTGGTAGTGGCTTAGGAGTAGTTGTGGGATTGTGAACTATGTGGGAGTGCTTGGACTTGAAGATGGCAAAAGTCTCTTCTAGCCTTTTACAAGGGCTTGTTATGATATGACAAGAGGAAATGGATTTAAGCTGGAAGAGGGCAGATGTAGACTGGAGATTAGGAAGAAATTCTTGACAGCAAAGGTTGTGAGACACTGGAGCAGGTTGCCCTTGGAGGTTGTGGATAACCCCTCCCTGGAGGGCACTTAGATGTGTTCAATCTTATGCTGTTGAACTCTGCCCATTTGTCCAGCCTGTCAAGGTCCCTCTGCAGAGCTCTGCTATCCTCTAACAGATCAACACCTGCCCCCAGCTTGGTGTCATCTGCAAATTTACTGATGATGGACTCAATGCCCTCATCCAGATCTTCAATAAAGATATTGAACAGGATGGGGCCCAGCACTGATCCTTGGGGCACACCACTAGTGACAGGCCGCCAGTTGGATGTGGCACCATTCACCACCACTCTCTGGGCTCGGCCCTCCAGCCAGTTCCTAACCCAGCACAGAGTGCTGCTGCCCAAGCCATGGGCTGCCAGCTTGGCCAGGAGTTTGCTGTGGGGGACAGTGTCAAAGGCCTTGCTGAAGTCCAGGTAGACCACATCCACAGCCTGCCCCACATCTACCAGGCAGTCACCTGATCATAGAAGGAGATCAGGTTGGTGAGGCAGGACCTGCCTTTCCTAAATCCATGCTGGCTGGGCCTGATCCCTTGGCCATCCTCTAAGTGCTGTGTGATTGCACTCAAGATGACCCGTTCCATAACCTTGCCTGGCACTGAGGTCAGGCTGACAGGCCTATAATTCCCAGGCTCATCCAACCGGCCCTTCTTGTGGATGGGCACCACGTTGGCCAGCTTCCAGTCTTCTGGAACCTCTCCAGTGAGCCAGGACTGCTGAAAAACGATGGAGAGTGGCCTGGACAGCTCATCTGCCAGCTCTCTCAGTGCCCTAGGATGGATCCCATCCGGTCCCATGGACTTGTGGGGATCCAAGCAGCTAAGGAAGTCTCTAACTGCTTCCTTCTGGATCACAGGGGAACTGTGCTGCTCCCTGCCTCCATCTGCCAGCTCAGGAGGCCAGTTGTCGGGAAGACAACCTGTCCTGCTATTAAATTTTGAGGCAAAGAAGGTGTTAAGGACCTCTGCCTTTTCCTCATCTTTTGTTACTCTGTTCCCCTCCATGTTCACCAAGGAGTGGAGGTTGTCCTTGCCCCTCCTCTTGCCATTGATGTATTTGTAGAAGGATTTTTTGTTGTCCTTCACAGCAGAGGCCAGTCTGAGCTCTAAATGGGCTTTTGCCTCTAATTTTCTTCCTACATGACCTAGCAACATCTTTAAACATTTCATGGGCCAGGTTGGATGGGGCCTTGAGCAACCTGGGCTCGTGGAATGTGTCCCTGCCTGTGGCAGAGGGGGTTGGAACGAGCTGATCTTTAAGGTCCCAACACAAACCATTCTCTGATTCTGTGATGGTGCTAGGGGTTTCTGGCCTGTGGTCTTTCCTCCATGTGAATGTCCCCAGTGCTGCAGGAGGATAACTCATCTTCCTTTTACTAGGGGATACCTTGGCTTCCTGCCCCTATCAACAGAGCAGCTCTCAGGCAGCAATCCAAAGGCAATTTGATGCGGTTTCAAACACAGGCTGTACACAGATGAATTCTAGATGCCTGTGGCTTGTTCCCCTCCCCCATCTCAAAGAGAGCTATTGATTGCTCCAAGTCATGACAAAGCAAGCCTCTACCTGACTAAGCTCTTCATTGATTAGCTGGCAATGCAAGGTGTCTCTTTCTTGGACTGGAAGATGACCAATACCTTTATTTCTCCAATCTTCCATCAAAGCTACTCTCCAAGTGGCTTGTTAATCTGTGAATGCTTCATGCTGCTCCATAAGGGAGTTTTTAACTGGTGCTAGTGGATGGCATCTCATCTACAAAGCAATTGCAGAGCCAACAAGGGAGAATTTGGGGCAGTGCTGCAAAGAGGAAAGAGGCTGTAAATGCTGTGCAAATGCCTCAGCTGAGCTTTGTGTGCTGTGTTTCAGGTCTGTGATGCTTTTTATACATCCTGCTGGCTGGAGACTACAAGGAGGCTGGAAAGGGCCTGTTTATGAAGGCCTGGAGTGGTAGGGCAAGGGGCAATGGTTTGAAATTAGAGAAGAGGAGATTTAGGTCGGATGTTAGGAACAAGTCTGCACCATGAAGGTAATGGAAAATTGGAACAGGTTGCCCAGGGAGGTAGTTGAGGCCCCATCCTTGGATATATTCAAGATGAACAGGGCTCTGGCCAACCTGATCTGGTGGAGGATGTCCCCGGTTACTGCAGGGGTTTTGGACTAGTTGACCTTTGGGGGTCCCTTCCAACCCAAATCATTCTATGGTTCTGTGTTACAGTGGGACTGAATCTGCCCACTTCTAGTGATCATTTCTGAGGCTGATTGGGAAGGGAATTCACATGTCAAAAGGGATCTGAGCAGCTGCACATCAAAACCCAGCCCTGGCTTTTGATTCTCTTCCCACCTCATAGAGTCACAGGATGGTTTGGATTGGAAAGTAAAGATCACATAGAATCATAGAATCATTAAGGTCCTCGAAGATGATCAAGGCCAACCTTCTCCCCAACACCTCCAAGACCACTAGACCATGTCCTGAAATGCCACATCTGCTTGTTTTTTGAACACCTCCAAGGGTGGCAATTCCACCTCCTCCCCAGGAAGCCTATTCCAACGTCTCAACAGCCTTCCTAGTTGTAGTTCCAACTGCCCTATGGTGCCCCAAGGCATGGACACCTTCCACTAGACCAGGTTGCTTCAGCCCCATCCAGACTGGCCTTGAACACTTCCAGGGATGGGGCATCCACACTTCTCTAGGAAACATTTTCCAGTTGCTCACCATCCTCACAGTTAAGGATTTCTTCCTTACATCTAGTCTCAATCTCCCCTTTTTTTAAAGTTTAGAACATGTACTCCTTGACCTATTAAAAAATCTCTTCCAAGTTAAACTAGGATTTTGGAGACTGCTCTCTTGCTTTTCTTCAGGTGGCCCAGCAGGGCCCATGAAGGTCATAGCAGTACTCAGAAAGCCAAGTCTCACACTGCTGTGTCTTTGGACCTGCTGGGGTCTGATCCAGCTCCACCAGAGCCAACAGGATACCATGAGGAGCTGAGCTGGTTCTTTCCAGAAAGAGTAATTGGCCACTGGGATGTGCTTCCCAGGGAGGTGGTGGAGTCACCATCCCTGGAGGTGTTCAACAAAGGATTGGACGTGGCACTTGGAGCCATGGCTTGGTTGTCAGGAGGTGTTCGGTATTAGGTAATAGGTTGGACTCGATGATCTCTGATGATCTTTTCCAACCTTGTTGATTCTATGATTCTATGATTGAAAGTAACAGTTAGGAGGCACTTCCCATCTTGGGAATTACCCATCAGGTAGGATCTGGGAGAAGAAATAGTATCACAGTATCAGTCAGGGTTGGAAGGGACCACAACGATCATCTAGTTCCAACCCCCTGCCATGGCCAGGGACACCCCACACTAGATCAGGCTGGACAGAGCCTCAGCCAGCCTGGTCCCAAACACCTCCAGGGATGGGGCCTCAACCACCTTCCTGGATAACCCATTCCAGGCCTTCACCACTCTCATGGGGAAGAACTTCCTCCTCACATCTAGCCTGAATCTCCCCACCTCCAGCTTCATTCCATTCCCCCTAGTCCTATCACTACCTGATAGCCTGAGAAGTCCCTCCCAGGCTTCCTGTAGGCCCCCTTCAGATACTGGAAAGCCACAATGAGGTCACCTCGGAGCCTTCTCCTCTCCAGACTGAACAGCCCCAACTCCTTCAGTCTGTCCTCATAGGAGAGGTGCTCCAGCCCTCTGATCATCCTCGTGGCCCTTCTCTGGACACCTTCCAGCACCTCCAGATCTCTCTTGTAATAGGGGCTCCAGAACTGGAGGCAGTACTCCAGGTGGGGTCTCACCAGAGCTGAGCAGAGGGGGAGAATCACCTCCTTTGACCTGCTGGCCACACTTCTCTTGCTGCAGCCCAGGATCTGATTGGCTTTCTGGGATGCAAGTGCACATTGAGAGCTCCTGTTGAGCTTCTCATCTACCAGCACCCCCAAGTCTCTCTCCTCAGGGCTGCTCTCCAACCAGTCCCTGCCCAGCCTGTACTTGTGCCTGGGATTGCCTCGACCCAGATGCAGGACCCTGCCCTTGGTCTTGTTGAAGCTCATGAGGTTGGCTTGTGCCCACCTCTCCAGCCTGTCCAGGTCCCTCTGGATGGCATCCCTTCCCTCCAGCGTGTCCGCTGCACCACACAGCTTGGTGTCATCAGCAAACTTGCTGAGGGTGCACTCGATGCCACTGTCCATGGCACCCACAAAGATGTTGAACAAGACTGGTCCCAGGACTGATCCCTGAGGGACTCCGCTTGTCACTGGCTTCCACTGCGACATGGACCCGTTGACAGCCACTCTTTGGGTGCGGCCATCAAGCCAATTCTTTATCCATCTAGTGGTCCATCCATCAAACCCATGTGTCACCAGCTTGGAGACCAGGAGGTGGTGCGGGACAGTGTCGAAGGCTTTGCTCAGGTCCCGGTAAACGACATCAGTTGCTCGCCCCTCATCTATTAATGCTGTCACCTGCTCATAGAAGGCCACCAGGTTTGTCAGGCAGGATTTGCCCTTGGCAAAGCCATGCTGACTGTTCCAAATCACCTCTTCACTATTCTTCTGAGTCAGTAGTGCCTCCAGTAGAGGCACTACAGCAGTAGCAGTAGACTGAGCTGACACATACGTGAGACATTTGCCATTTGGCGTTTCGCTCTGTCGGTTTCCCACAAGCTCCCCACTGCTGCGATTTCCCCAGGTACTGGAACATTTCAGTGCATTCCAACTGCAGCTTCAGGAAAAATAACTTTACAAAAAAAGAAAAGAAAAAAAAGAAAAAAAAAACTGGAGTATTTAATTTAGGAGCAATTGCAGGAGGGAACAAGCTATGGTCTGCCTGCACAGAGCCAGAAGGGTTCAGCTTTGATGTTGTTGGGAAAGGGATATCTGGAAGCATGTCTGCCCTCCGTGTCTCCTCTTCCCACATATGTGTTTCCTCACGAAACAGTTGAGATGGGCTGGTACTAGGGCTCATCTTACTGCTTTGCTGTTGTTTCCATAGCCCAGCAGACCCCAGAGGATTGTGTGTTGGCCTTTGGCAATGATTTGGTTGCAGGCGCTTTGGCCAGAGTCCCAAATGCCTGCTCCCCGTTTGCAGATCTGGGAGTTGCCACCAGACAAATCACATCAGTGATGAGGACAATGTGCTTGCAACAGTTTTCTCCCCTTGTGCTCTTTTTACACACTGGCAAGCAGTCCCTGGGTGTTCTCCTGGGAAAGTGAAGAGGGTCAGGAAGACCATGCTGGAAAGGACCTGCTGCCAAGGGATGGGTGAGGGAAGATGAAAGGAAGCTTGAACTTGTAGGAAATGGTCCTGGGAAGGTGCAAGGGCTGTGGGGAAGGCGCCTCAGCCAGATCAAAGGGTCTGTGGGAAAGATGATCCTGCAAGGAAGTCAATAAAGTGCTTTTAAACACTGGTGGGAAAGTGAGAATAGAGACCAGGGGAGCTGAGGTGGGAGTGGGAACACACCTTTAAAGGGGATTTTTTTTTTCTGTTGTCTTAGCTAAATGAGTGCTTGGCATGTGAGCCTCTGCTTATCACCAGCACTGTAGCCAAAGAGAGGTGATGATGGATCTATTCGCCTGGTTTGGTCAGAACTCCAGCTGTCAGCCTCCTGTAGGCTTTTTAAAGCATGATAGAAAGCAGCTCAGTGGAAAAGGACTTGGGGGTGCTGATGGATGAGAAGCTGGGCATGAGCAGACAGTGTGAGCTTGCAGCACAGAAGGCTGCATCAGAAGCAGCGTTGGCAGCAGATCACAGAGAAGATTCTGCCACTTTGCTCTGGTGAGACCTCACCTGGAGTACTGTGTCTGAAGCCCTCAAAATAGGAAGGACATGGACCTGAGGGAGCAGGTCCAGAGGAGGGCCACAAAAATGATCAGGGGGTTGGAGCAGCTCTGCTATGCGGACAGGCTGAGGGAGCTGGGGTGGTTCAGACTGAAGAAGATGAGGCTCTGGGGAGACCTAAGAGTAGCCCTCCAGTACCTAAAGAAGGCTAAAAGAAGCCTGGAGAGAGACTATTTATAAAGGCCTGGAGTGACAGATGAGGGGCAATGGCTTCAAACTGGAGAAGAGCAGATTTAAATTGGATGTTAGGAACAAGTTCTTTATTATGAGCCTGGAGATATTTAAGGTGAGGCTCAACAAGGCCCTGGACAACCTGATCTAATTGAGGATGCCCCTGCTGACTGCAGAGGGGTTGAACTAGATGACCTTCAGAGATCCCTTCCAACCCAGACCATTCTATGATTCTATGAACCCATCACCCATGACTGGGAACCAAGGAAGGCAGCCCTTGCTGAGTCTGCCGACCTGCAGGATGTTGGCATGCTCCAATTTACCCTCTCCAGACACAGAAAGCTAAAGCTTTTTTGACTGGCTCTTGAAATCACACAGCTGCTGTTGCTCACACTTGTGTGGAGAAGCTGTTAGGATCTGATCTGAAGAGGTCCAGCAAAGCTGGTGAGGTGCAGATAAGCTCTCTTCTTCCCTTGGCTGCAACAATGGAAGGATTGAAATGTCTCAGCTGGAGAAGAATCCAAGCCAGAGTGATGGGGAGAACTCCTTGCTTGCTGGCATCATTAATCAGGAAGACTACTTAACGTATTTAGCAAAGGGTCCCCAGAGGCTCTGTATGAAACAAATTGGCTCCTTGCACTCACTACCTGTGCAGGAGGCTGGGTCCATCACAGCAAAGCCTGGGCTAGATTGAGCAGATTGGGTTCTCTGCTCCAGTAGGTGAGGAGCCAAGTGTTCATTGTCTGTCCTGCCTGCTGCTACCCCAAGGAGGGCTGGTTTTAGCCACCTGACAGAAGTAGCTTTAATTACCTAAACACTTGTAAATTTGCATCTGAAGTCTAAGCAAAGGAGACCTGCTGTCCACTTGGGCAGTGGGGAGCTGGCCTTCCTATCTGTTCATCCTGGATGATGTTCTGATGATGCTGTTATCTTTGTCATTTATAGAAAGTTTGAATAGAGCTTTGGGTTTTCCTTCCCTGACACCTAAGGCTCCCACAGCCTAAATAATTTCTCCAACCTGTCAATGCAGGGTGCTCCCAAATCTCACAGGGATGCCCTGGCAGGAAGACCTTTGTGTGCTGGAGTGTGCCAGGCTGTGGCAAACTTAATGCTTGAGCTGTTGGTTAGCCTTACAGATGGCCCTACAGTCAAAATGATGCACGTTGGACAGATCTTGCTTTAAGGCAGCCTACTGCTGCTACAGCTGATTTCCACTTGTGTCTTCACTGGGTTATACCTGCAGTGGTGGTTGACCCCATTTATTTTCTCCATTCATTTCCTAGTAGGGTTCACAACATGAGAGATAGTGTCCCCATCATGAGAACAACACAGAGTTGTTGGAGCTACTCCAGAGGAAGGCCAAAAAGGGCTGGAGCACCTCTGCTATGAGGATAGGTTGAGGGGGCTGGGGTTGTTCAGCCTGGAGAAAAGAAGACTCCAGGGAGACCTTAGAGCTGACTTCCAATACCTGAAGAGATCCTACAGAAAGGCTGCAGAGAGACTTCTCATAAAGGGTGTCTAGAGATAGGATAAGGGGGAATGCTTCTAAGCTGAGAAAGAGTAGGTTTAGACTGGATCTTAGGAAGAAGTTCTTTCTGAGACTCTGGAATAAGATGCCCAAAGAGGTTGTGGATGCCTTCTCCCTTGGAGTGTTCAAGGCCAGGCTGGTTGAGGCCTTGAGCATCTGAGTCTAGTTGAGAGGCATCCCTATTCGTGGTGGAGAGGTTGGACTAGATGATCTCTGAGGTCCCTTCCAACCTAAGCCATTCTATGATTCTGTGATTGTTTGGGACATGCATCCTATTTAAGGTTATACTTAATCTATCCCTTTGGAAAGACAGAGGGGAAGACTGCACTACTCAAACCCCCTACACATCTTTAGTGACGTTATTTCAATGACAATTAAATCTATTTTCTTCTCCTGCTGTTTTCCAGGTCAACAATGCATTTCCTAGCCTGGTTCAATCTGCTGCTCCTCCTTCCTTGTTTTGGTGCCACCAAAACCTGCTTCCCTGGTTGTCACTGTGAAGTGGAAAGCTTTGGTCTCTTTGACAGCTTTAGCCTGACCAAGGTGGACTGCAGTGGAATAGGCTCACATATTGTACCTGTCCCAATCCCTCTGGATACCTCCTACTTGGATCTATCATCGAACAAACTGGAAACAATCAATGAGTCAATGCTTACTGGCCCTGGATACACCACCTTGGTGAGCCTTGACCTAAGCTACAACAAAATTGCCAAGATTTCCTCCACAACCTTCTCCAGGCTTCGCTACCTGGAGTCCTTGGATCTGAGTCATAACTCTCTGGAAGTCCTCCCTGAGGACTGCTTCTCCAGTTCTCCTTTGAGCGACATAGATCTGAGCAGCAACAAGCTTTCAGATGTAGCTATGGACGTTTTTGCTTCCAAAGGCCAAGGAAAACCCCTGAATGTGGACCTGTCCAATAATATGCTCACTACAATTACAAGGCACCGTGACAAGGGCATCCCTAACATCCAGAACTTAAATCTTTCTGAGAACAGGCTAACATCAGTGCCAAACCTTCAAGGCATTCCTCTCCGATACTTAAATCTTGACGGCAACCCTCTCATCAAGATTGAGAAAGAAGACTTCACAGGGATGAAAGATTTGATTCATTTATCCCTCAGTGGCCTGCATGGCTTGGGAAAGTTAGCTCCTTATAGCTTCAAGGATCTACCAGCCCTCCAGGTTCTGGATTTATCCAACAATCCCAACTTGAAGACACTGTCTGCTGAAGTCGTCTTTGGTCTGAACTCCTTACAAGAGCTCAATCTTTCTGGGACAGGCGTGTCAGCCTTGCCAAAGGCTGTGCTGAAATACCTGCCCTCCATCAAAAGCATCACCTTGGGGAAGAACATACAGTGCTTTAAGACCATCAAAGAAGGACAGTACCACCGACAGATTGGGCTGATCCGAAGAGAGATCCTCAGCTGCCACGACAGCCACGGATCCGTAGCGACGGCGCCTTATGTTTTGTGATGAAAGCTCTCTGGGGGGGGGGGGGGAGGGAGGGAAGGAGGGTGGTGGGATTTGTACAGGTGTCAGACTGAGCTGGCTTGCAGTGTGCCTTTTGTAAATTGTCCATAATTTATATATATATTTGTACATGCCAACACTTGGTTGTTTGTGGATTTTATAAACGCCCCGATCCTGAGCCGCGCTGTCCGTACGCTTCAGGTTTTAACCTGGGGCACTGAGGTCCTTCACAAAGCCGGTGAGCTCACCAGAGGTGAGATTGGACAAGGGGACCAAGCTGCTCTGCAGCGTCAAGGGCAGAACAGTTGGTCTGGAGCAAACCTTCATGCCCTAGACACGCTTGGAGGAGCAAAGCTGCGTCTCTCCAGAACATGGAATAATAGAACTGTCCAGGCCAGAAGGGACCTCCAAAGGTCATCCAGTCTGACCTCCCCACAGTCAGCAAGGACATCTCCAACTAGATCAGGTTGCCCATGGCCTCATTGAGCCTCACCTTGAATATCTCCAGGTAAGGGGCCTCAACCACCTCCCAGGGCAAAACATACCAACTCCATGGCTGCTTGCTTACAAACCCTTGCATCACCTTAGTTGTCATTATCCCTCCCCAAGAAGTGCCTTCTAGATGTCACATTCATCACCAGCACCCTGTTCCTTCTCATGCACTTACGGTCTTGCAGTAACATTTCCAGACAGCCCTGAACACAGGGATGCTCCCAACATGCTGCTTTTGACATGTTATTTGCACAGGGGTACAATGAATAGTGAGCTGAGAACTTTGCCCACGAGGTTTTTTCCCTGTTTGCCCACAATATTCTCCCTGTTTTCCTGTGACTTTCTCCCTGTTTTTCCACCTTGATCCTTTAGGTACCTAAAGTACCTAAGCATCACATGTCTGCTGAGGTCTGATATAAATCCATCCCACAACGACCCTTGGGAGTGTTGGGAGAAGTTCAAGCTTCATCCTCAAATCCTCAAAGGTCTTTGCAAGTGGAAACTCTTTTGCCCATCTAGGGCTGAGTGCATTAAAGCTGTAGTAAGCTACCTTTAGGCACTCAGGTCCAACCTTAGGTACTTTAGGTCCAACTTTGGGGAGCCACTGCTCAGAGGCATCGTGCAGCAGAGTAAGGGAAGCAGAAGGGTCTACCTTGATAGGACAAGGGGCAGTAGGTACAAACCAGAACACAGGAGGTTTCACTTGAACTTAAGGAGAAATTTCTGTATTTTGAGGGTGATGGAGCACTGGAACAGGCTGCTCAGAGAGGTTGTGGGGTCTCCTTCTTTGGAGACTTTTAAAACCCACCTGGATATGTTCCTGTTGAACCTGATCTAGGCAAACCTGCATGAGCAAGGGGGTTGGACTAGATGATCTCCAGGGTTCTCTTCCAACCCCTACCATTCTGTGATTCTACCAACAGCCACATCTCAGCTAGGAATCAGTCTCTGCTGAAGTAAATTACCTTGGCTGCAAAGAAGAGAGATCATGTAGCCCAGCTTAGAAAAATCCCTCCTCCCTTTCTGGGGAAGCTCAGAAGAAAACTCTGACAGGGATTCTTGTCTTCATGACCTTATCAAATCAAGATGCAGACCCAGAGGAGACGGGAGTAAGCTGTTTCTATGCTGACGTTATCCATCTTGAGGCCAGATCTGTGACTCAGCTGAGCTTGTGTGAGGCAATTTCCAGCACAGAAAAGCTTTCCAGAAGGCACAGGGGAAGAATTAAGACTGACGCCTGTGATCCTGCAGCACTTTGCTTAGCAGAGAAAAGATCTGAGCCAGCAGTGTGCCCAGGTGGCCAAGAAGGCCAACGGCATCCTGGCCTGCATTAGGAATGGTGTGGCCAGCAGGAGCAGGGAAGTCATTCTGCCCTGTACTCAGTACTGGTTAGGCCACACCTTGAGTCCAGTGTCCAGTTCTGGGCTCCTCAGTTTAGGAAAGATGTTGACTTGCTGGAACGTGTCCAGAGAAGGGCAACGAAGTTGGTGAGGGGTCTGGAGCACAGCCCTGTGAGGAGAGGCTGAGGGAGCTGGGGTTGTTTAGCCTGGAGAAGAGGAGGCTCAGGGGAGACCTCATTGCTCTCTACAACTACCTGAAGGGAGGTTGTAGCCAGGAGGGAGTTGGTCTCTTCTCTCTAGCAACCAGCACCAGAACAAGGGGACACAGTCTCAGGCTGTGCAAGGGGAAGTTCAGGCTCGAGGTGAGGAGAAAGTTCTTCACTGAGAGAGTCGTTCGGCATTGGAATGTGCTGCCCAGGGAGGTGGAGGAGTCACCGTCCCTGGAGAGATTCAAGAGGGGACTGGATGTGGCACTTGGTGCCATGGTCTAGTCATGGGGTCTGTGGTGACAGGTTGGACTCGATGATCTTTGAGGTCTCTTCCAACCTTAGTGATACTGTGATACTGTGATCTTGGGGTTGGGTGGGTTTTTCTTTCCAGAGTTGTGCCTTTTCTCTCTCACACAACTCCCTGGATACCAGCTGACATCTGATAAAAAGCCCTGGTCTTCAGAGGTTTACTCATTTTTATCCCTACTGCTAAAATGCTGGCTAAGCAAAGAGGAGCCCCTCTCAGCCTGCCTCTTCTCCAGGTAAAGAGAAAGTCAGGGAAGGCAGCGAAGCGTGGTACATGGAATCATACAATTGTTTGGGTTGGAGATGATCTTCAAGAACATCAGTTGCACCATGATCTACCATGTGTGAAACCTTCACTTTGCTTATGGGAGATCCTGCAATGGAGATGTCACAGAATCACAGAATCACAGAATGTTAGAGGCTGGAAGGGACCTCAAAAGATCATCCAGTCCAATCCCCCTGCCAGAGCAGGATCACCTATCCCAGATAACACAGGAACTCATCCACATGAGTTTTGAATATCCCTGGAGAGGGAGACTCCACAACCCCCCAGGGCAGCCTGTTCCAGAGTTCTGTCACCCTCATAGTGAAAAAATTCTTCCTCATATTTCCATGGAACTTCCTATGCCTCAACTTCCACCTCTTGCCCCTTGTTCTGGCACTGGGCACCACAGGTCTGCTGAGGTCTGATCCACATCAGGCACACTGTACCCTGGGGATGGGAAGGGATGTTGTGGCTGAGGGTCCTGCTGGGGCTGATCTGCAGCTTGATCTCTAAACTAGCCTTGCATCAGGATGACCTTCAATGTTTGAAGCTGATTTAGGGAGGTCCATGAAAAAGTGATGCAGATATAAATCCATCCCCCAATGACCCTTGGAAGTGTTGGGAGAAGCTTCATCCTCACATCCTCAAAGGTCTTTGCAAGTGGAAACTCTGTTGCCCATTTAGGGATGGTTGCAGTTCAGTGAGTGCATTAGAGCTGTAGGCAGTACCTCACTTTGGATACTGAAATCCCTCTGGGGCATTTTCACACAATCACAGAATGTTCAGGGCTGGAAGGGACCTCAAAAGATCATCCAGTCCAACCCCCTTGCCAGAGCAGGATCACCTAGAGCAGGTCACACAGGAGCTCATCCACATGGCTTTTGAATATCTCCAGAGAGGGAAACTCCCCAACTCCCCTGAGCAGCCAGTTCCTGTGCTCTGCCATTTTCATCCCTCTTCTTTTCAACCACAGGTTAAGACAGGTTAAGGGATTTAACCTTCTCACTACTGGGGCTTCTCCCCCTCTGTGAAGCTCCTGCAATGCTGGACCACCCTTCACAGTCACAAGAAGCACTGATTTCCTTAAAAAGGCAATGGGACTGCATGCAGGCAGAGATCTGAAGGGGACCAGCACCCAGCTGCAGTGCAAGATGGGGACAGTTTGGGAGGAAGAGGGTGATTAAGAGAATTCTTTTTCTGCTGGCAGAAAACATAGGTTTGGCAGAAGTTATTCAGTTTTCTAAGTCTGTAGGTAGATGAAACATCTCAGGGGTCACACCCTGTCAGAGCTGCTGTCTTTGTGCCGCTGTGGTAAATTGCCAACCCAAGGTGACAATCCAGTTGAAGACTGCAGGACCTCCTTGTGTAATGTCACGCTCGCTGCTGGCTCAACGAGCCTTAGAGAAGCAGCAAAATGCTTCTGCTGTGTTAGTTTAGGGGTCTGGATTTTTTTGTTTGCTTTTGAAAGAGCCTCTGCAGCATTGTAAGGCTTTGTGATTACTCACAGTAAAATAAAGTGATTTGGAGGAGAGTAAAGCCAGATCCCAGGGATTTGTTCCCTTAGCGCGGCGAGGGCAGCAGCTGTCGCTAGGCTCCAAGTGCGGCATGGCTTCTTGCCTTGAGCTGCTCAGCCCCACCACCCTCGTGGGTGTTACATCTCCAGACTCAGGACAGGATTAGTCCCACTTGTGTTCAGCTTGCTGGGCTCCTCCCTGGCAGAAAGGATTGGGAGTTTCACTAGCTGACTCAGAGGAAATTATGGACACGTGGCAGTGAAGCAGCGCTAGAATATCCTGAGCAATTTTCCTCTTCCAGGATCAGCTTGTTACAGATAGTGAGGATCTCCTTATGGATTTGACCAATCCAGGACATGATCTGATAGAGTTGAAAGCCCCACAGTGGAAGCCCCATCCCTGGAGGTTTTTAAGGCCAGGCTGGATGTGGCTCTGAGCAACCTGCTCTAGTGTTAAGTGTCCCTGCACATGGCAGGGGGTTGGAACTGGATGATCCTCAAGGTCCCTTCCAACCCTAACAATTCAGTGATTCTATGAAAGGCTGGAGAAGTTAACCATGAGACCAACCAGACCCGTGGTATCCTAGGGTGCATTGAGAAGAGTGTGTCCAGCAGGTCAAGGAAGGCTCTCTTCTCCATCTGCTTTGCCCTAATGAGGCCACATCTGGAGCAGTGTGTCCAGTTCTGGGCTCCTCAGTTCAAGAGAGACAAGGAACTACTGGAAAGGGTCTAGCTGAGGGCTTCAAAGATGATGATGGGGTAGAAGAATCTCTCTTACAAGGAAAGGCTGAGAGACCTGGGTCTGTTTAGCCTGGTGAAGACTGAGAGCTTCTCAGTGCTTATCAATATCTAAAAGGTGGGTGTCAGGAGGATGGATTCAGATTCTTTGCAGTGGTTCCCTGTGACAGAACAAGGCATAACAAGCATGAACTGGAACACAGGAGGTTCCATTTGAACATGAGGAAATACTTCATTCCTGAGCACTAGAACAGGCTGCCACATAGGTTTTTGGAGTCTCCTTCTCCTGAGAGCATCATCCTGTGCAACCTGCTCTGGGTGAACCTACATTAGCAGAAGGGTTGGCCTGGATGGTCCACAGAGGTCCCTTCCAACCCCACTATGCTGGGATTCTGTGATTTGCAGAATGAGTGATGTGGGGGAGACCCTACAAGGTTTTTCACAAGACCAAGGAGGTAGGGGAAAGCCTATGGCAGGACAAGCTTCATGCTGCCAGACCACAGAGCTTTTGGCAGCAAGAGAGGCATGGTCCAGCCTCAGCACCAGTCTCTGGGGAGCAGGGGCTGCTACCTGAAGGGCTAGGAGCATGCAGAGCTATTGCAACCAAAGAATAAATAGAAACCTCTCAGGAGGGCTTTGCCTGCTCATAAATAGCAAATTTAATTTGAAGCACTTCTCAGTGCTGTGTAGAGAAGTGAGGCAAGCAGAGCCCAGGGAGGAAACCGCCTCCAGGAAGCTGCAGTGTTCCCGGTCCTCCCAAGCCTGAAGGAACAACTGCATCTTCCATCCAGGCAAGCAGAGCTGCAGGCTGCCTGGAAGAGCCTGCTGTTTCTCTGTCTGCCTTCCAACACTGCCCTATCCTCCAGCATGGCCTGCCAAGTACAGTCAGACTGTTCCTGGAGGTTGTTATCTTCCAGGAGAGGCCAGATCTTGCTCACAGCACTGGATTGGACTGTAGGGGAAAAGCCATCACCAGACCCTGGAGATGAGTGCTTCTGTGGTGGCCATCAGTAGGCTGTCAGGATTGGGCTACACCATCACATCCCTTCTGGATGGAATCCCTCCTGCCCTAGGATGTGGGCTCAGCTGGAGCAATGGAGCATGTCATGCTGTGCTGGGGAAGGTCACTGCCCTGGGAGCAGTGGATCTGAAGCTGGATTCTCTCACTTCCTTATGAATTTACAGGATTCTCCAGCACTGTCGTGGGCCTTGTTCCTCCCACAGAATCACAGAAACATTCAGGCTGGAAAAGACCCTCAGGATCACCAAGTCCAACCCAGAGCCCTACGCTCCAAGGCCCACCTCTAAACCACACCCCCGAGCACCACATCCAAACCATCTTTAAACACGTCCGGGGTTGGGGACTCAACCAGCTCCCAGCCCAGCACATGCCAATGCCTCCCAGTAATCCTTTGCCTTCTTGCCTTAATTTCTTCTTATTTTGCTAGTGAGTTTTACTGCTTAAATAGCCTTTCTGAAGCCTCAGATGCTAGAAGATCACAAGCCTCTATCAGGAGCATGAGTCCCCACATCACCCATGCATGGCTTCTCTCTATCCACCACAGGACACCAGAAACAGAGCAGCAATGTCACAGAATCACAGAATTGTCAGCGTTGGAAGGGACACCAAGGGCTGTCTAGTTCTAACCCCCCTGATATGGGCAGGGACACCCTCCACTAGGTCAGGTTGCTCAGAGCCACATCCAGCCTGGCCTTAAAAACCTCCAGGCATGAGGCTTCCACCACCTCTCTGGGCAACCTGTGCCAGCCTCTCACCACCCTCATGGGGAAGAACTTCTTCCTGATGTCTAATCTAAATCTCCCCTCCTCTAGCTTGGATCCATTCTCCCACCTGACACCCTAAAAAAATCCCTCCCCGTCTTTATTGTAGCCCCCTTCAGATACTGGAAGTCCACAATAAGGTCTCCTCAGAGCCTTCTTTTCTCCAAACTGAACAACCCCAACTCTCTCAGTCTGTCCTCATAGAAGAGGAGCTCCAGCCCTCTGATCATTCTTGTGGCCCTTCTCTGGACATGTCTTCATCAAGAAGAAAAAGACATACAGTAGCTTCAGGCTTGGAAAATTTGAGGAGGGCCTCATGTCAGCTTCCTGGAGCTGCTGTCAGCTTGATAGCTCAGCATGACGGACTGAACCCTGCTGTCAGACATCACCCAAGCCACCGATGCCAGGAAAGCTGGCCGGGCTGGCTAGCTGCAAGCTCTGGCTGTCTCCAGGACCAGCTCAGCTCTGTGGTTGAATAAATTTGCCCTGGCAAGCAAGATGGGCGTTTTAATTAGAGGCTGAATATTTTTAGAAGCAGGAAAACCTCAGCGGAGGCTGGGCAAGAAGGGTAGGTTGGGGTGGGGAGAGAGAAGTGGCTGAACTGGCATTTGCTTGCAGGACTCTTTCTGCTGGAGGGATCATCTCCCCCTCCTTTCCAGCCTGTTGGGAAAGATATCAAGGGTTGCCTCCCCACAACCAGATTGTGCCCAGGGCAGCGTAGGAGCACTTTCTTCTCTTTATTTGAAAACATGAACGTCCTGGTATCCAAACCCTCCCCATTTTCTTATTGCCAGCCTGCTAGAGCTGTTTCTCCTGGCTGTCAGCTGTCAGCCTACAGAAGTCCCTGGCTGACTGATTATGTGACTGACTTCATAGCAGCAGTAGGTGCCGTCCCTTTTATAAATAGCTGCTCCTCTGTACATTTTCCATTTTGCAGGAAGCTGTTTTATTTCCAGCACGTTTGTTCCACACACCCTGGCTTGGGCAGCCTGGAAAACAAAAAAAATGCACAGATGCACTCTTGCCATGCCAGAAAATAACGCTGCGTGGTTGGACATAATCCTTCTGGCTGCCCCAGCATCAGCCTCCTGGGAAAGCTCTGGGGCAGAGGCCCCCTCTGTTCCGTGCATGTTTCTAGAGGCAGCGCCGCAGCATCGTTCCTGCCGCACCGTCCCAGAGACATTCCCTCCCTTTCCTTTCCAAGTGGACAAGGAGACCTGGGAACCTGATTAAAAGGTGGAAAATTGGAGCTGAAACTAGGCCATCAGATAAATCCTTTCCTGCAATAAGGAGGGAGTAGGAGAAGCAGTCCTTAATCACAGGCTTTGTCTCCTAGCATTGGTATGCCTGTGTGCACGCATCCCTCAGCGCCAGAACGAGCCAGTCCCGTCCCACCCCCACCCCCGACCCCCACCCCCTGCCTGCCCCATCACCACCCCTCTGCTGCCTTTCATTAATGGCGTGAAAATGAAAGTGGTTCATTCTGCCACGGGGAGGACCCTGGAGAAAGCAGCAGCACGTTGTGCCAGGCACTGAGCATCCTTCCCAAAAGCCCTGCCAGCTGCAAGGGGGGTTTGGGGTAGGGGTTGAGCTGCCACCAGTGGTCCAGCTTCTAACTCTGGGTGCACATTATGGGGGTGAATTAGCCTGAAAGAAACCAGCAATCCAATCAACCAACCAACCAAACCCCACAGTTTTCCTTCTGGGAGCTTTCCCAGCAGCATGGTGGTGTCCTTTAACCCTCACTGCTGCCTGCTGGCCCTCCACGCCACGTGCCCCCCTCTGCTTCCTCGTTAGCACTGGATGTGTGTCACTGCGCTTGCTGGTAATTGACTTGGGCCGTGCTGGGAATTTGAACCTACATTTCAAAGAGATTGTTAACCTCCTTTTCCTTCTCTTTGAACTGCTTTGCTTTATTGAAGGTTGCTGCAAACTCACGGCTTCTTCCTCCCAGTGCCCCTTCTGAGGGGAGCCCAGCAGGTTGGAGCTGCTGGGTATGAACCAGCAATGAGGTTGGTGGTGATGTGCTGCCGAGCAGTGTGTGGGGACCAGCAACAGTGCGGCCAGAGGACTGGGGAAGTGATCGTCCCCTGGTACTCAGGCACTGGTACATGAAGGGTGGTTGTAGCCAGGTGGAGATTGGTCTCTTCTCCCAAGCAACCTGTGACAGAACAAGAGGACACAGTCTCAAGCTGCACCAGGGGAGGTTTAGGCTGAATGTTTGGAAGAAATTTTTCACAGGAAGAGAGATTGGACATTGGAATGTGCTGCCCAGTGAGGTGGTGGAGTCACCAGCACTGAAGCCGCTTGGATCCCCACAAGATCATGGGATGAGACGGGATCCATCCTAGGGTGCTGAGAGAGATGGCAGATGACCTGGCCAGGCTGCTCTCCATCATTTTACAACAGTCCTGGCTCACTGGAGAGGTCCCAGAAGACTGGAAGCTGGCCAAGGTGGTGCCCATCCACAAGAAGGGCCGGTTGGATGAACCAGGGAACTCCAGGCCTGTCAGCCTGACCTCAGTGCCAGGCAAGGTTATGGAACGGGTCATCTTGAGTGCACTTAGAGGATGGCCAAGGGATCAGGCCCAGCCAGCATGGATTTAGGAAGGGCAGGTCCTGCCTTACCAACCTGATCTCCTTCTATGATCAGGTGACCCACCTGGTGGATGTGGGGAGGCCTGTGGATGTAGTCTACCTGGACTTCAGCAAGGCCTTTGACACTGTCCCCCACAGCAAACTCCTGGCCAAGCTGTCAGCCCCTGGCCTGGACAGCAGCACTCTGTGCTGGGTTAGGAACTGGCTGGAGGGCCGAGCCCAGAGAGTGGTGGTGAATGGTGCCACATCCAGCTGGCCCAAGGATCAGTGCTGGGCCCCATGCTCTTCAACATCTTTATTGATGATCTGGATGAGGGCATTGAGTTCATCATAAGTAAATTTGCAGATGACACCAAGCTGGGGGCAGGAGTTGATCTGCTGGAGGGCAGAGAGACTTTGCAGAGGGACCTCGACAGGCTGGACAGATGGGCAGAGTCCAAGGGCATGAGATTTAACACATCCAAGTGCCGGTTTCTGCACAGTGGCCACAGCAACCCCATGCAGTGTTATAGGCTGGGGTCAGAGTGGCTGGAGAGCGGCCAGGCAGAGAGGGACCTGGGGGTACTGGTGGATAGTAGGCTGAACATGAGCCTGCAGTGTGCCCAGGCAGCCAAGAGGGCCAGTGCGGCCAGCAGGAGCAGGGAGGTCATTCTGCCCCTGTACACTGCACTGGTTAGGCCACACCTTGAGTCCTGTGTCCAGTTCTGGGCCCCTCAGTTTAGGAAGGATGTTGACTTGCTGGAACATGTCCAGAGAAGGGCAACGAAGTTGGTGAGGGGTTTGGAGCACAAGCCCTATGAGGAGAGGCTGAGAGAGCTGGGGTTGCTTAGCCTGGAGAAGAGGAGACTCAGGGGTGACCTTCTTGCTCTCTACAACTACCTGAAGGGAGGTTGTAGCCAGGCAGAGGTTGGTCTCTTCTCCCAGGTAACCGGCACCAGAACAAGAGGACACAGTCTCAAGCTGTGCCAGGGGAGGTTTAGGCTGGATGTTAGGAAGAAGTTCTACACAGAGAGAGTGATTGCCCATTGGAATGGGCTGCCCGTGGAGGTGGTGGAGTCACCATCACTGGAGGTGTTCAGGAGGAGACTTGATGGGGTGCTTGGTGCCATGGCTTAGCTGATTAGGTGGTGTTGGATGATAGGTTGGACTCGATGATGTTGAAGATCTCTTCCAACCTGGTCTATTCTATTCTAAAATAAGTCTAGATGAGGCACTTGGTGCCATGGTTTAGTTGATGAGATGGTGCTGGGTGATAGGTTGGACTTGATGATCTCTGAGCTCTTTTCCAACCTGGTTAATTCTGTATTCTGGTGAGACTGAACCTTGAATCATGGGTTCAGATTTGGGCTCATCACTACAAGAAGGATGTTGAGATGGCTGGAACTTGCCCAGTAAAGGACAACAAAGCTGCTGAAGAGGCTAGAGCAGAAGACTTCTGAGGAGTTGCTGAGGGAACTGGGGTTGTTCAGTCTGGAGAAAAGGCGGCTGAGGAGAAGTCTTGCTCTTTACATCTACTGGAGGGGAGGTTAGAGCAAGCTGGAGGTTGGTTTATTCTCTAAGACAAGCTGCACCAGGTGAAGTTTTGGTTGGACATTAGGAAAAATTTCTTCTCTGAAAGTGTTGCCAAGCCTTGGAATAGTCTGCCCAGGGAAGAGGTGGATTCACCCTCCCTGGAAGAACTTAGAAGATATGTAGATGTGGTGCTGAGGTTTAGAGGAGACCTGGCAGTGCTGGGTTAAAGGTTGGACTAGATGACCTTATAGATTTTTTTTTCCAACCTTAATTGTTCTCTGATTCTTTGATTCTGTGATGCATTTTGGTAGGATCAAGCTCTCCTTTGATTTCAGAGGGGACTGCATGTATAGGAATGGTCCAGAGATGGCCAGGGTACTGGCAGAGACACGTAACATTGCAGTCCCAGTGAATTCTCAGGCAACAGGGGACCTAAGAAAGGTTACAGCTTATGCATAACTCACCCAGAAACTGGGTTCTAGGAACTCTACCATGCTGGACTTTCTGGGTGGGCTTGTGCACACAACTGAGTTTTTCAAGGCGTGTTGTGATAATTCCCAAACAGAATCTGGGGTCCTTCGTGGTGCACAACACGCTGATAACATGTCCCACCTCCTGGCTGCAGTGAACCCAGTGCATTAATGTTACCACAGGTCAGCTGCACTCGTAAAAACCTCATAGCATTGAGCAAACATCTGAGAACTCATCTTCAAGCATGAGTCTATCTGTGTTACTCCATAACCTTTAGGTGAGACACTGGCACAGGTTGCCCAGGGACGTGGTGGAAGCCTCATCCCTGGAGGTTTTTAAGGCCAGGCTGGATGTGGCTCTGAGCAGCCTGGTGTAGTGTGAGGTGTCCCTGCCCATGGCAGGGGGTTGGAACTAAATGACCCTTGAGATCCCTCCCAAACCTTACACTTCTATGATTCTATGTTTCAGAAGAACATTTTTCTTCAGGCTTTTTTTGTTGTTGTTGTTCAATAACTGTTTTGCTTTACCCATGCTCGCTGCCATCATTTCTCTCATCGCTTCACTGGTCAGCAAACTTCAAATAAATGATAGATTTATTTTCTGGGCCTCTCTGGAGGTAATTCTCAGCTCTGCTAATCTGCTGTGCTGGAGTGTGTCCAGAGAAGGGCCACAAGGGTGAGCAGAGAGCTGGAACTCCTCTGCTATGAGGACAGGCTGAGAGGGTTGGGGCTGTTCAGTCTGGAGAAGAGAAGGCTCCAAGGAGACCTTATTGTGGCCTTCCAGTATCTAAAGGGGGTCTACCAGAAAGCTGGGGAGGGACCTTTTAGGGTGTCAGGGAGTGATAGGACTAGGGGGGTTGGAACAAAATTTAGAAATGGGTAGATTCAGATTGGATGTTAGGAAGAAGTTCTTCCCCATGAGGGTGGTGAGACACTGGCACAGGTTGCCCAGGGAGGTGGTGGAAGCCTCATCCCTGGAGGTTTTGAAGGCCAGGCTGGATGTGACTCTGAGCAACCTGATGTAGTGTGAGGTGTTCCTGCCCATGGCAGGGGTTTGGAACTAGATGATCCTTGAGATCCCTTCCAACCCTAACAATTCTGTGATTCTATGGTTAAGGTAAGAAACTCCTCAAGAGGGAGTAGCTTTTCCTGTGAGCTATGATGGGGAAAACAAATTCCTGTTTGCTCCTCAGAATAATAGAATTGTTTCTGTTGGAAAAGATCTTTCAGATCATCATGTCCAAACATTCTTCTGGCCCTAAATTTATGTCATTACACTGCCAAATGCAAGAGCTGGGTCACAGAGCAGCCTGGTTGTATCACAGCATTGCTAAGGTTGGAAGAGACCTCGAAGATCATCGAGTCCAACCTGTCACAATACAATAATACAATACAATACAATACACCAGGTTGGAAGAGACCTTCAAGATCATCGCGTCCAACCCATCAACCAATCCAACCCACCCAACAACTAGACCATACAGCCAAGCACCCCATCAAGTCTTCTCCTGAACACCTCCAGTGAAGGTGACTCCACCACCTCCACGGGTAGCCCATTCCAATGGCCAATCACTCTCTCCGTGTAGAACTTCTTCCTAACATCCAGCCTAAACCTGCCCTGGTGCAGCCTGAGACTGTGTCCTCTTGTTCTGGTACTGGCTGCCTGGGAGAAGAGACCAACCTCTGCCTGGCTACAACCTCCCTTCAGGTAGTTGTAGAGAGCAAGAAGGTCACCCCTCAGTCTCCTCTTCTCCAGGCTAAGCAACCCCAGCTCCCTCAGCCTTTCCTCATAGGGCTTGTGTTCCAAACCCCTCACCAGCTTTGTTGCCCTTCTCTGGACACCTTCCAGCAAGTCAACATCCTTCCTAAACTGAGGGGCCCAGAACTGGACACAGTACTCAAGGTGTGGCCTAACCAGTGCAGTGTACAGGGGGAGAATGACCTCCCTGCTCCTGCTGGCCACACTGTTCCTGATGCAAGCCAGGATGCCATTGGCCTTCTTGGCTGCCTGGGCACACTGCAGGCTCATGTTCAGCCTACAATCAACCAGTACTCCCAGGTCCCTCTCTGCCTGGCCACTCTCCAGCCACTCTGACCCCAGCCTGTAGCACTGCCTGGGGTTGTTGTGGCCAATGTGCAGAAACCGGCACTTGGATGTGTTAAATCTCATGCCCTTGGACTCTGCCCATCTGTCCAGCCTGTCGAGGTCCCTCTGCAAAGCCTCTCTGCCCTCCAGCAAATCAACTGCTGCCCCCAGCTTGGTGTCATCTGCAAATTTACTGATGCTGGACTCAATGCCCTCATCCAGATCATCAATAAAGATGTTGAAGAGCATGGGGCCCAGTACTGATCCCTGGGGCACACCACTAGTGACAGGCCACCAGCTGGATGTGGCACCATTCACCATCACTCTCTGGGCTCGGCCCTCCAGCCAGATCCTAACCCAACGCAGTGTGCTCCTGTCCAAGCCACGGGCTGCCAGCTTGGCCAGGAGTTTGCTGTGGGGAACGGTGTCAAAGGCCTTGCTGAGGTCCAGGTAGACCACATCCACAGGCCTCCCCACATCCACCAGGTGGGTCACCTGATCATAGAAGGAGATCAGGTTGGTCAGGCAGGACCCCACGACAGGTCACCACAGACCCCACGACTAGACCATGGCACCAAGTGGTGAAAGGTCATTGAGTCCAACCAAAACTGGGTCTATTCCTTCTTTTAGAGTTGGAGATGTACGTGGAACTTCTACCTTGGCAGGAAAGGCTGAGAGAGCTGGGGCTGTTTAGCCTGAAGAAGAGGAGACTGAGAGGAGATCTTATCAATATCTAAATGGTGAGTGTTAGGAGGATATCCAATGACAGGACAAGGGGCAGCAGACACAAACTGGAACATAGAAAGTTCCAAGTAAATGTAAGGAAAAAAACCCTTTGAGGGTGGCAGAGCACTGGACAAGGCTGCCCAGAGGGGTTGTGGAGTCTCCTTCTCTGGAGGCATTCCAAACCCACCTGAATATGGTCCTGTGTGATTTACTCCAGGTGATCCTTCCCTAGCAGGGGCATTGGACTAGATGGTCTTCAGATGTCCCTTCCAACCCCTATGATTCTGTGGTTATTTAGCTACCAAGTCTGGTCCTTGCCCATAGCCTCCTTTGCAGGGACATAAGGGCCAAGGAGCTTCCCTGCTTTTCTACTAATCACAATCACCAGTATAAAACTTGTCCATTTTCCCAGGGGTCTTTGTTCATAGAATTTTTCTCATTTCATTTGTCTGTAAAGTGATTACTGCCTTCAAAAAGCACCAACAGAATACAGAATAAACCAGGTTAGGAAAGACCTTCAAGATCTTCAGGTCCAACCTATCACCCAACACCATCTAATCAACTAATCCATGGCACTAAGTGCCTCATCCAGGCTCTTTTTAAACACCTCCAGGGATGGTGACTCCACCACCTCCCTGGGCAGCACATTCCCATGGCCAATCTTTCTGTGAACAGTTTCTTCCTAAACAGTTGCCTGTTTGTCCTTGTGCCATCTGGGACCTTGCATCCTGGAGACCACAGAGGTGAAAATCCTCATGAATAAACTGGACAGGAAAAGGGCACAGAACAGAGCCCTGTGGCATCCCTTGGGAAATGCCTTCATAATCCACCATGGCAAATGAGCCACAATGCTATCTTTACCACTGGTTTTTAAATGTCCTGCAGCATCCTGGGCCCCTGATCAACCTTACAGGGATCCTGATCAGCCTGATCTAGTTGGAGGTGTCCCTGCTCAGGTTGGACAAGATGACCTTCAAGGGTCCCTTCCAACCCAGTGCATTCTATGGTTCTGTGGTTCTGTGATCCTCAGCCTCCCAGATCAACACTCCTTCTTGATCCTGCCCCAGAGAAGACCTCCTCACACTAGATCAGGTTGCTCAGAGCCACATCCAGCCTGGCCTTAAAAATTTCCAGGGATGAGGTTTCTACCACCTCCCTGGGTAACCTGTTCCAGTGTCTCAACACCCTCATGGGGAAGAACTTCTTCCTGACATCCAATCTGAATCTACACACTTCTATTTTTATCCCATTCCCCCTAGTCCTATCACTCCCTGACAGCCTAAAAAGTCCCTCCCCAGCTTTCTTGTAGCCCCCTTCAGATACTGGAAGGCCACAATAAGGTCTCCTCAGAGCCTTCTCTTCTCCAGACTGAAGATTAGGACGTAATTTAGGACTTAAGATTAGGACTTAGTTTCAGTCAGTTTTCCCAAGGCCTCATCACAAAGCTGTATTTTCTCACTGACCACTTTAGGAACCCACAATGGCTCCACCTAGTCCATACCTGCTTGCTGTAAGGTTTCCCTAATAGTGTGTGAAGCGTTTGAACAAGTCCAGTGGGCTTCTTACTTTGGAGGCTATATCACGACTGGATTTGAGGCCACCAATGAGGCACCTTTCCTCCCCAAAATATTCTTCATGAGAATATTCTTGGCTCTGCTTCAGCTCCTCATCCCTTCCTATGTTCACACACAGGCAGGTTAGTCTTTGCTCCATAGGAGGATGGTGGGCACTTGATGCTGTCCTAGAAAAGAGCTCTACCAGGCTCACGGTGGATTTGTGTTCCATTGCTTTGGGAGAAAAATAGGACTTCTCTGTGGTGGGTCTGCAAATACTGTTTGCTGGGTTCCATCAGTGTCAGAAAAGCAGTGGTAGGTCCTTTAAGCATGGAGAACATCCCCAGTCACAGCCTGCAGTTCATGGGCAATGAATTCAGGCATTCAAAAGCTCTGTTTGAAATGGCTTCAGCTTCCCCTCTTGCCGAAGTTAAAAGCAGAGCTGTAAACTGTGTGTTGTGCCAGCCTCCCAGAGCAGAATGGAAGCACCACAGCTGGCGGGGACCCCATCCTAGAGACACCAAGGGGATGTCAAAATTAATCATCAGCATAAAAATAACCAGCAGCCTGATGGAAATGAGGTGGTAATTCCTTTGTTTTCTCTCTTCAGGCCACAGTAGAAGAGAAGGAGTACAGGAAAACCCTTTTGTCAGGCCATGCATCAATGACCTGGATGAAGGGATGTACCCTCAACAAGTTGGTGACACAAAACTGGGAGGAGTGGCTGGCACAGCAGAAGGCTGTGCTGCCTTTCAGTAAGAACCTGGACAGGCTGGAGAGCTGGGCAGAAGGGAATCTAATGAAGTCCAACAAGGGCAAGGGTAGGGTCCTGCACCTGGGGAGGAATAACTCCCTGCACCAGTACAGGTTAGGGGTTGACCTGCTAGAAAGCACATCCATGGAGAAGGACCTGAGAGTGCTGGTGGGCAAATTCACCAAGAGCCAGCAGTGTGCTCTTGTGGCCAAGAAGGCCAGTGGTATCCTGAGGGTTAAGAGTGTGGCCAGGAGGTTGAGGTAGGTTCTTCTCCCCTTCAACTTCGCCCTGGTGAGGCTATATCTGCAGTACCATTTCCAGTTCAGGGCTCCCCAGTGCAAGATGAGAGTCCAATGGAAGCTATGAAGTTGCTGAGAGGAATGAAGCATCTCTCTTATGGGCAAGGGCTGAGAGACTTGGGGCTGCTTAGCCTGGAGAAGAGACGATTAAGAGAGTGAATGTCTCACCACCCTCTTCCCCATGAGGGTGGTGAGACACTGGAACAGGTTGCCCAGGGAGGTGGTAGAAGCCTGGATGTTTTTAAGGCCAGGCTGGATGTGGCTGTGAGCAACCTGCTCTAGTGTGAGATGTCCCTGGCCACGGCAGGGACGTTGGAACTGGATGATCCTTGAGGTCCCTTCCAACCCTAACAATTCTATGATTCTATGATCTTCTCAATGCTTATCAGTATCTAAAGGGTTGGGGGTCAAAAGGATGGGGCCAGAGTGTTTCCAGAACAAGGAGCAATGGACACAAACTAGAACACACAAGGTTCCACCTGAACTCAAGGAAAAACCTTCCTTTGAGGGTGACAGAGCACTGGAAAAGGCTGCCCAGAGAGGCTGGGCAGTTTCCTCTGGAGAGATTC
The DNA here is from genome assembly GCA_033816785.1 of Picus viridis. NCBI lineage: Eukaryota > Metazoa > Chordata > Aves > Piciformes > Picidae > Picus > Picus viridis. The sequence continues at coordinate 37,042,468 of CM066566.1, read as the reverse complement.
CAAACTCACCTGGACATGACCCTGTGCAGTGTGTAGTGGGTGAAGCTGCTTTAGCAGGGGTGTTGGACTAGATGATCCTCAGAGATTCCTTCCAACCTTCAGCATTCTGTAATTCAGTGCCACAGATCCCTGAGTTACCTACTGCAGGAGGGATGCTGGTTGTCCTGTCAGAGGCAGCAGTTTCACATGGTTGAGCAGAACTATGCAGCTTTCAGCAGACCTTTGGAGCCAGCCAAGCACCATTAGCCTACTTTTTTATCCAAGCAAGGAAACCTTGGCTCCTGGCAGACTTATTAGCTTTGGCACTGAGCTCAGCTGACACCTGGCCAAGGCATTCTGGCTGCAGCTGGACCTGCCTGGCTTCTGTCCCACCAGATTGGGTCTTTCCTCATTGCACTTCCCTACCCTCTTGATTCAGCATGGACAGAGCAAGCTGGTGTGTCTGCCCAGGATAGCTACAGACTTGGGAGTTAGATGGGCTGTTCAGATTCCAAACCTCTTTGTATATCCAAGCATCCTTGAGATTCAAACTCTTCCTTGCAAGTTCTTTGTTGTCCAAGGACAGAGATATCCCTTCAGCCTGACTTAGGTGGAGCCTGAGCAGCTGGGCACAAGCAGGGTTGAGCAATCTTGCATTTTCTTTAATTGCTAATCTTCCCTTCTTGGAACTCAAGATACGTTTGAATTCCTAGAAAGCTGTGTGGCTCTCCCCAAGGATTCAACTAATCTCATAAGCAGTTAGAAGAGAGGACAAAAACATAGAACCATAGAATTGTCAGGGTTGGAAGGGATCAAGGATCATCCAGTTCCAACCCCCTGCTATAGCCAGGGATACCTCACACTAGAGCAGGTTGCTCAGAGCCACAGACAGCCTGGCCTGAAAAACCTCCAGGGATGGGGGGTCTGAATGGCCAGCTCACCCATGGCATCATCTTGGCATCAGAGTTACACTCTGACAGGAGCATGTCTCTGCTGCTCTGGCTGATGTGCAGCAATAGGCACAAGGCACACTGTGTCCTCCCTAAAGAAGCAAATGTCAGCCTTTATTTTGCCCTTCTCATCACAGACCTACAGAATCATGGAATGGTTTGGGTTGGAAGGGACCTTCAAAGATCGTTTAGTCCAACCCCCTTGCCATGGGCAGGGGCACTTTCCACTAGACCAGGCTGCTCAAAGCCCCATGCAAACCAACCTTGAATAGTTGCAGGGAGGGGACATCCACAGCTCCTGTGGGCAACCTGTTCCAGTGTCTCACCACCATAAAAAAATTCTTCCTTATGTCTAATCTAAGCCTCCTCCTCAGCCTCTAGCTTGAATTGCTAGCTGCAGCTTGAGCAGCTCACTCCTTGTCCTTACCCCCAGAGATGCAGAGATGAGGCCACAAAATTAATGACTGACAGGCAACGCCACTGTGTATCAGCCATGTTTGAGCTGCTAAGCCTCTGCTGGAAGGTGGTTCCCTCATTAACCACCTTCCAGTACTAAGCACAGCCTGGGACACAGCAGATAGCATTTTTATCAGCTGAGCAAGGCATTCACTGCAGGGACCTGCTTTCCTCCCAGGCACCTGCTACGCTTGGCAGGTTAAACAGGGAACAGACAGCATGCATGGGAAGAAAAAGAGGATGCTCTGCTGGCAGGAGATAAGGACAGACATTGCCCTATCCTAGATAAATAGTCCTGGTAAGAGCAGAGCTTCTCTGAGCTCCAGACAGGGTGGCTTAGGGCTGGGACATGTAGAAGTGAAGCTCAGAGTCTGGGTCTGGTTAGGGTAGACGATTGTGGCTCGATCCCCTTCACAGCCACTGCAGCAGAGCAGTGCTGCCAGCACACCCAGCTGCCAAGAGGGGTGGTAGGCTGACATAGGTTGTTTCTATCTTTTCCAAAGCTGGATACATTCATGGGGGGAAATAAGAGATTGGAATCATAGAATCATAGAATTGTTAGGGTTTGAAGGTACCTCAAGGATCAGCTAGTTCCAAACCCCCTCCCATGAGCAGGGACACCTTACACTAGATCAGGTTGTTCAGCCCCACATCCAGCCTGGCCTTAAAAACCTCCAGGGATGAGGTTTCTACCACCCCCTGGGCAACCTGTGCCAGTGTCTCACCACTCTCATGGGGAAGAACTTCTTCCTAACATCCAATCTGAATCTACCCATTTCTTTTCTTTTCCATCCCCCCTAGTCCTATCACTACCTGACACCCTAAAAAAGTCCCCAACTAGCTTTCTTGTAGGCCCCCTTTAGATACCGCATATCACTTCTGCCTGCATCTCCTGATTCTGAGAGTTCTGGACCTCTTGTAATAAAACATTGCCATCCAGCAGAACCTGGATTGAGAAGTGGGTCTGTGTGAACCTCATGAGGTGCAACAAGACCATGTACAAGGTCCTGCACCTGGGTCAGGATAATCTTTGTTATCAGAATAGACTGGGAGATGAAGGAATGGAGAGCAGACCTGCAGAGAAGGACTTGGGAGATTTGAAGTGGATGAAAAGCTGGACACAAGCTGGCACTGTGCACTCACAGCCCAGAAGGGCAACCATATCCTGGGCTGCATCCAAAGCAGTGTGGCCAGCAGGTCAAGGGAGTGAATCTATCCCTCTGCTCTGCTGAAACTCCACCTGCAGTGATGGGTCCAGCTCTGCGTTCCTCAGCACAGGAGAGATATGGACCTGTTAGAGCAGGGCCAGAGAAGGCCACTAAGATGAGCAGGGGGCTGGAACCCCTCTAATGTGAGGACAGGATGAGGGACTTGGGATTGTTCAGCTTGGAGAAGAGAAGGCTGCAGAGAGACGTTACTGCAGCCTGTCAGCACTTAAAGGAGGCCTATAAGAAAGGCAGGGACAGATGTTTTAGCAGGGCCTGTTGTGACAGGACAAGGGGTTATTTAGACTAAATAAAGCTAGATTTAGACTGGATATAGAAGGAAGAATTTTTATGTTATTTTTACAAAGAGTTCCCTGTGAAACTGGCCCAGGTTGCCCAGAGAGATGGTAAAACAAACACTAGAAATAACCAGGGTCAGGTTAGCTGGGGCTCTGAGCAGCCTGCTCTGGGTCAAGATCACAGAATCAAAGAACCACAGAATGCTAGGGGTTGGAAAGGACCTCAGCAGATCGTTGAGGCCAACCCACCTGCCAGAGCAGGGTCACCTAGGGCAGGTCACACAGCAAATTTGCAGATGACACCAACTTGGGAGCAGGTGTTAGTCAGTTAGAGGGTGGAAGGGCTCTGCAGAGGGACCTCGACCGACTGGACAGATGGGCAGAGTCCAACAGGATGGCATTCAACAAATCCAAGTGCCGGGTGCTGCACTTTGGCCACAGCAACCCCATGCAGAGCTACAGGCTGGGGTCAGGGTGGCTGGAGAGCTGCCAAACAGAGAGGGACCTGGGGGTGCTGGTTGACAGCTGCCTAAACAGGAGCCAGCAGTGTGCCCAGGTGGCCAAGAAGGCCAATGGCATCCTGGCCTGCATTAGGAATAGTGTGGCCAGCAGGAGCAGGGAGGTCATTGTGCCCCTGTACTCTGCTTTGGTTAGGCCACACCTTGAGTCCTGTGTCCAGTTCTGGGCCCCGCAGTTTAAGAAGGACATCGAGACACTTGAACGTGTCCAGAGAAGGGCAACAAGGCTGGGGAGAGGCCTTGAGCACAGCCCTGTGAGGAGAGGCTGAGGGAGCTGGGGTTGTTTAGCCTGGAGAAGAGGAGGCTCAGGGAGACCTCATTGCTGTCTACAACTACCTGAAAGGTGGTTGTAGCCAGGAAGAGATTAGCCTCTTCTCTCTAGCAACCAGCACCAGAACAAGAGGACACAGTCTCAAGCTGCGCCAGGGGAAGTTTAGGCTGGAGGTGAGGAGAAAGTTCTTCACTGAGAGAGTCATTCACCATTGGAATGTGCTGCCCAGGGAGGTGGAGGAGTCACCATCCCTGGAGGTGTTCAAGAGGGGACTGGATGTGGCACTTGGTGCCATGGTCTACTTGTGAGGTCTGTGGTGACAGGTTGGACTCGATGATCTTCGAGGTCTCTTCCAACCTTAGTGATACTGTGATACTGTGATACTGTGAATACACCCAGGCAGGTCTTGAATATCTCCAGAGAGGCTGTTGGCAGTTCGGGCTGGGTGCCTCCTGCTGCTGCTGCCACACAAGACACACCTCTGGTGCCCCAGGTGTGCAGCCCAGTGGGTGGCCACAGGAAGCTGGGTATTTCATACCCATAATGTCCTGCTCCCTATAAATCCTTCTGCAAGGTCTCACACTGCCTCTTTCTTCCCTTGCTGCTCCCGTGGGAGATGCTCCCTATCTGTTAATGGAAGGGGAGTTATCTCAAGGCCTCTTGGGCCTGGCTATGCCTAATGCCAGGAGGAGAAGGGGGAAGGGCAATCTCAGATCTGGCCAGCTGAGATTAGCCTAACAGTGGAGGGGGAAGAAAGAGCCCTGGGGGTTTTGGGTGTAGCCTCAGGTAGGGAAAAGGGGAGTGCTGGGAGGCTTCTGGGTATGCTGGGAGGGACTCTCTATGCTTTGGTATCTCTTTTGTCACCGTGCTTGTAGTTTCTCTGTAAAACATTCACTGCTTTTCCATTTAAACTTTCCACCACTTCTGCAATCCATTTGTCTGAGTCTCTTGTATTTTCTGCCCCAGTGGGAGGCAAGGGAGGATCTGCCTCCAGCTGGGACAGAGGGAGACTCCACAACCGCCCTGAGCAGTCTGTTCCAGTGTTCTGTCACACAGTATCACAGTATCACCAAGGTTGGAAGAGACCTCAAAGATCATCATCCTCACAGGGAAAAGGATTTTCTTACTGTTTCCCAGAACTACCCCTGAGGGACCCCACTAGATACAGGCCTCCCACTACATGCTGTCCCATTGACCACAACTCTCTGACTTCTCTCTTTCAACCAGTTCATGATCCACCTCACTACTTGATGTCGCTGTTGACTGCAGGGGAGGTGGACTAAATGACCTTTAAAGGTCCCTTCCAACTCAAAATATTCCATGTTTCTATGGAACTTCTTCCAACCCTGAGATAATCCTGTCAGGAAGACAAGCCAATGCACCAACTCTGCTGCCAGGAGCAGAGTTCAGTGCTACCATCATCAGGGATCCAAGTCATTGCTGAATAATAAAGCACAGCAGGTCTCTGGGCAGTCCAGAAGCAAAACCCTGGAGGTGGAGAACATGTCTGCAGATCACTGTCAGGTGGTGTCTGCAAATGTCCTGTGACACCTGCATTGACCTGTGGCAGCAAGATCACCAGAGATGTAGCACAGCAACCAAATTCATTCATGCAAAGAAATGTTCTTCACCAGAGAGGAAGCCATTCATCATGGCTAAAGGCAATGGCACTGGGAAACTAAGGGGACCACCCACACTCCTTTCACAGAATCACAGAATCATGGAATCATAGAATGGTCTGGGTTGCAAGGGACCTCCAAAGCTCACCCTGTCCAACCCCCTCTGCACTCAGCAGGGACATCCTCAACTACATCAGGTTGCACAGAGCCCTGTCCAGCCTCATCTTGAACATCTCCAGGGATGGGCCCCCAACCACCTCTCTGGGCAACCTGTTCCAGTGTTCTACCACCATCATGGTAAAGAACCTGTTCCTAACATCCAATTTAAATCTACTCTTCTCTAGTTTGAAGCCATTGCCCCTCTTCCTATCACTGCAGGCCTTTGTAAACAGTCTCTATTCTTCCTTCTTGTAGGCTCCCTTCAGGAACTGAAAGACTGCTATTAGGTCTCTCTGGAGCCCTCAGTTCTCTAGGCTGAACACCCCCAGCTCCCTCAGCCTGTCCTCATAGCAGAGGTTTTCCAGCCCTCTGATCATTTTTGTGGCCCTCCTCTGGACCTGCTCCCTCAGGTCCATGTCCTTCCTATACTGAGGTCTCCAGAGCTGGATGCAGTACTGCAGGTGAGGTCTCACCAGAGTGAAGTGGCAGAATCACAGAATGTTAGGGGCTAGAAGGGACCTCAAAAGATCATCCAGTCCAATTCTCCTACCAGAGCAGGATCACCTAGAGCAGATCACACAGGAACATGTTCAAGAAGGTTTTGAATCACCTATCTCAACCTGCTGGCCATGCTTCTTTATTGATGATCTGGATGAGGGCATTGAGTCCATCATCAGTAAATTTGTGGACGACACCAAGCTGGGGGCAGGAGTTGATCTGCTGGAGGGCAGAGAGGCTTTGCAGAGGGACCTCGACAGGCTGGGCATATGGGCAGAGTCCAATGGCATGAGATTGAACACATCCAAGTGCCGGGTTCTGCACATTGGCCACAGCAACCCCATGCAGTGCTACAGGCTGGGGTCAGAGTGGCTGGAGAGCGGCCAGGCAGAGAGGGACCTGGGGGTACTGGTTGATGGTAGGCTGAACATGAGCCTGCAGTGTGCCCAGGCAGCCAAGAAGGCCAATGACATCCTGGCCTGCAACATGAACAGTGTGGCCAGCAAGAGCAGGGAGGTCATTCTGCCCCTGTGCTCCGTCCTGGTTAGGCCACACCTTGAGTCCTGTGTCCAGTTCTGGGCCCCTCAGTTTAGGAAGGATGTTGACTTGCTGGAACATGTCCAGAGAAGGGCAATGAAGATGGTGAGGGGTTTGGAACACAAGCCCTATGAGGAAAGGCTGAGGGAGCTGGGGTTGCTTAGCCTGAAGGAGAGGAGACTCAGGGAGACCTTCTTGCTCTCTACAACTACCTGAAGGGAGGTTGTAGACAGGCAGATGTTGGTCTCTTCTCCCAGGCAGCCAGTACCAGAACAAGAGGACACAGTCTCAGGCTGTGCCAGGGCAGGTTTAGGCTGGGTGTTAAGAAGAAGTTCTACACAGAGAGAGTGATTGCCCATTGGAATGGGCTGCCCATGGAGGTGGTGGAGTCACCTTCATTGGAGGTGTTCATGAGGAGACTTGATAGGGTGCTTGGTGCCATGGTTTAGTTGTTTAGGTGGGTTGGATTGGTTGATGGGTTGGACATGATGATCTTGAAGGTCTCTTTCAACCTGGTGTATTGTATTGTATTCTGATGCAGCCCAGATGCCATTTGCCTTTCATATCCTCTTTTTCATATCTTTTTACTTTTTTTTTCAGGTGAATAATAGTTAACTCTCCTTTGCCCTGGAGTTGTGCTTGTTATTAACAGTGGTGCCATGAACATGGCACTGTAGAACTTGCTCCTTTCAGGTGATAGTTTAGAGCCAAGACTTTAATAGAAAGCTGGTATTTACCAGAGGATGTTGAAATAGTTGTTGTTCAGTTATCTGAATGATACATTCCCTGGGCACAAAGAGTTGTGGGTTGTTGCTAGTGCTGAACTCATCTTCATGATAGATCCCAACTGCAATATTGCATCCAGTTCTGGTGTTCCAAGCATATGAAGGACAGAGAGCTCTTAGAATGTGTCCAGAGGAGGCCTCGAAGATGATCCATGGGTGGAGCAGCTCTGCTGTGAAGATAAGCTGAGGGAGCTGGGGTTGTTCAGCCTGGAGAAGAGAAGATTCCAGGAAGCTTTAGAACCACCTTCCAGTACCTCAAGGGATCCTACAGGAAGGCTGCTGAGAGACTTTTCATAAGGGTGTCTACCAATATGACAAAGGGGAATGGTTTGAAGCTAATGGACAATAGGTTTAGACTGGATATTAGGAAGAGGTTCTTCAGTACATGAGTGGTAAGACTCTGGAACAGGCTGCCCAGAGAGGATGTGGATGCCTCCTCTCTGGAGGTGTTCAAGGCCTGGCTGGATGAGGCAACTGAGTCTAGTTCAGAGGTGTCCCTGTCAATGGTAGGGAGGTTGAAGTAGATGATCTCTGGGGTCACACAGAACTGTCAGAATTGGAAGGGACCTCAAGGATCATCTACTTCCAACTCCCCTGACATGGGCTGGGGCACCTTCCACTAGATAAGGTTGCCCAGAGCCACATCCAGCCTGGCCTTAAAAATATCCAGGGATGAGGCTTCCACCACCTCCCATGGCAACCTGTTCCAGTGTTTTACCACCCTTATGGTCCTTTCCAACCTAAGCCATTCTATAGTTCTGTAATTCTTTCTGCCCTGACAATATCCAACAGCCCTTTCCTCTTGATGTATCTAACCCAGGAAAACTGACTTTGCTGAGAACAGAGAATGACTTGCAGTTGAGATTCAGCCTTTGGCTCAGATCAGCCTCTTTCTGGCTGACAAATTTAGGTGAACATGGGTGTGAATTCCTTTAAATCTAGGAGCCACGGTCAAGCTAAAGAAACCTTGTGGATGCCTCTTCCCTGGGAGTGTGTAAAACCAGGGTGGACAATGCCTTGAGCAACCTGGTCTGGTGGGAGGTAGCCCTGCCCATGGCAGGGGGTTGGAACTAGATGATCTTTAAGGTCCCTTCCAACCCTGACAATTCTGTGATTCTAGGTCAGAAGTTCAGCCCATCCTCTAGATCCTCAATGGGGCCTGACAGTCTGGCTTAGGCTTTGAAAAATCCAGGGCTGATGTTCAGAAGCATGTTCTTAAACAGTTCTTACATGAAAGGAGAGCACAAGGACCAGGTTGATCAGAAGATGTGCTCAGCAGGATCACAAGCAGTGACTCACAAATCTCTGATAGACCTCTCTAGCCCCTGTTTTGGAGGAAGGCTCCATGAGGAGGTGGATGGAGCAGAACGTAAACCATCTGCAGCAAGGCCGAAGAATCTGTTGCAATGACATCTTTCAAATCAATAGGCCTGGGCAACTCAGTGCCAGGAGCCATCAAGAAATGACCCAAAGAGCCATTAACAGCAAATCTAACAAGTTCTTTGGAACCTCAGGGAAGAGGAGCAGGCTGGCACACGGCCTGGGTCATGGAAACATGGGCAGAGGAGAAAGGGACACCCAGATTGGTGAGCACCATCAGTTATTGGCAGAACGACAGAGCAGCTAATTTGGGATTTCATCACGGAACTCGTAATGTGGACAACTGCACATATGTCTATAAACACAGTCAGATGGCAGAGCAGGAAACCTTCATCACATTTCAGCCTCTGAGCCTCAGCTGCTGAAGGCAGCTGTGGTGGTTTAATATATCCCAGCTCCTCCAAGGCATTCTGCTTTTCCTCCTTCTAAACCATGTTAGATGAGATTAACAAAACGTGCAGACCTGGGCCCCAGACAGCCCTTGAAATGTGTCTGTAAACCCTTTACTTACCAGAGATGGTTTAATGTGGACACTGGAAAAGCAGATGGAAGAAGGTTCAAGCATGAAGGATTAAAGGGCTCAAACCTCCAAGGCAGGCTCAGGAACCACCACATCTCTCTGTCTTAAAAACACAGGGATGGGGATTCAACCATGCCCCTTGGGAGTCTATGCCAACGTTTGAGAACTTTTTCAGTAGAGAAGTTTCTTCTAATATTGAGTCTAAGCCCCCCTTAAAGTTCTCATGCACCTCCTCCTAGGCTGGGAAAGGCACTGGAAGAAGGTGCAGAAGGACTTCAAGGGGGCTGACAAGAAGATGGGATATGTGGGAGCAGATCACAGAACCACAGAATCACAGAACTGTTTCAGTTGGAAAAGACCTTTAAGATCACTGAGTCCAACTATTAACCCAGCATGGCCAAGTCCACCCATAAACCATGTCCCTCTGCTCCTTTTCAACACCTTCAGGATAGGGATTCAACCACCTCCCTAGGGAACCTATTCCAGTGTTTGAGAACCCTTTCACTGGAGAAGTTTCTTATAATATCAAATCTAAAACTCCCCCGGTGCAGCTTGAGGCAGTTTCCTTTTGTTCTGATGCTCATTTCTAGAGAAAAGAGACCAACCTCCACCTAGCTCCAACCTCCTTTCAGGGAGTTGTAGAGAGCAATGAGGTCTCCTCTCAGCCTCCTCTTCTCCAGATGAAACAATTCCAGTTCCCCCACCCCAGGCCTCATAAGACTTATTCTCTGGACCCTTCGCCAGCTTCATTGCTCTTCTCTGGACCCACTCCCACTCCATTACCTTCCTCTGACCCACAGAGTTCGGTCTGTAGGATGTGAAGAAAAGGCTTCAAGGAGACCTTATTGTGGTCTTCCAGTATCTGAAGGGGGCCTACAAAAAGCTGGGGAGGGACTTTTTAGGCTGTCAGATAGTGATAGGACTGGGGGGAATGGAGCAAAACTAGAAATGGGTAGCTTCAGATTGGATGCTAGGAAGTTCTTCCCCATGAGGGTGGTGAGACACTGACACAGGTTGCCCAGGGAGGTGGTAGAAGCCTCATCTGTGGATCTTTCAAGGCCAGGCTGGATGTGGCTGTGAGCAACCTGATGTAGTGTGAGGTGTCCCTGCCCATGGCAGGGGGACTAGAACTAGATGATCCTTGAGGTCCCTTCCAACCCTGTCAATTCTGTGATTCTATGTGAAACATCCTGGGCTGACACACAGGTGAATCAACAGAGGGAGAGAGAACCAAAGGGGTGTTACCTTGGAGAGCAGATAGTCCATCAGAACGTTTTTCACTCCTAAAGGGTGAGAGATTGCCTTGAACTGCAGTGAGTTGGGGACGAGTGAGAGCCAGGCCAAGCTGATGTGCCAGAAGAGGTCCAAAAAAGGTCTTGAGCATTCGAAACAAAGAAAGGTCCTGCAGAAAAGACACCATGTGTTAGGAGTCTGCAGGCTAAGGATGCTAGGAGGTGACAGACCAGTGGCCACACACCAGAGACTGGTGAAACAGCAGAGGGCCAGGGAACCTGGGCTGCATCAAAAGATGCATTGCCAGCAGATCCAGAGAGGGGATTATGCCACTTTCTGCTCTGGTGAGACCTCACCTGGAGTACTGCATCCAGCTCTGGAGCCCTCAATACGGGAAGGACATGGAGCTGATGGAGCAGTCCAGTGGAGGGCCACAAAAATGATCAGGGGGTTGGAGCACCTCTGCTATGAAGAGAGGCTGAGGGAGCTGGGGGTGTTCAGCCTGGAGAAGAGAAGGCTCTGGGGAGATCTAATAGCAGCCTTCCAGTACCTGAAGGGGGCTACAAGAAGGCTGGAGAGAGACTGTTTACAAAGGCCTGGAGTGATAGGATGAGGGGTAATGGTTTCAAACTAGAGAAGAGCAGATTTAGATTGGATGCTAGAAACAAGTTCTGCACCATGAGGGTGGTGGAACACTGGAACAGGCTGGCCGGGGAGGTGGTTGAGGCTCCATCCCTGGAGATATTCAAGGTGAAGCTCGACAGGGCTCTGGGCAACCTGATGTAGTTGAGGATATCCCTGCTGAGTGCAGAGGGGTTGGACTGTGTGAGCTTTGGAGGTCCCTTGCAACCCAGACCATTCTGTGATTCTGTGATTCAATCAAAAACCAAGTGATGAGACAAGAGGCCTCAAACTGCACCTAGGGAGGTTTAGGTTGGATACAAGGAAAATGTCTTCAAAGAAAGGATTGTCAAGCACTGGAACAGGCTGCCAGGGAAGCAGTGGAGTCACCACCCATGGAGGTATTTAGAAGCTGTGTAGATGTGGTGCTGAGGAACAGAGTTTAGCAGTGACCTGGCAGTACTGGGTTAATGGTTCAACTTGATGATCTAAAAGGTCTCATCCAACCAGAATGATCCTATGATTCTCAGACTTTATTTAGATGCACAACTGTCAACATACAGATTTGGGAATGCAACCTTATTCATCAAAGAGAAGGATGAGAAGGGTCATTGCATGTGAGTATTTACATGGGGCAAAGCTGAATGATAGGAACAGAGGAAGAAAGGTTCTTCAGCCATGCTGATAAGGGGAATAAGAAGACATGATGGTTGGAAGATAGAACTAGATCAGTTCAGCCTTTGAAGTGGACACCAACCCACTGCTATGAGGGTAATTAAATATTGAAACAGCTTATCAGGGAAGCTGCCAGGTCACCAGTGCCTCTTATGTTGAAATAAAGATTAGGTATCTATGAAAGGAGATTCTCTAATCCAATTTCTGGGGGAAAAAAAAAACACAACATCTATTTTCTGGACACAGAAGGTCAGACAAAATGATCCTCATGGTGCCTTCTGACTGTGCAGTCGGTGAATTTAGGAATCATAAACTCCCCTGTGTAAGGATCCATCTTCATCTGCTACATGACGTGTCCAGGCAAATTAAGGGGAAATGAATAATCTAGGCTGAGATCCCAGTTCAACAGCATAGAGCCAGTGCTGGGAAGAGAGCTCAGAAATTCCTGGCTCTTCTCCCATTAGCCTACTGGAAGACAGATAAGCCTCCACACTTCAAAACTCATTTGAATCACAGAACTACTTAGAGGGTTTGGGTTTTGCTTGGTGTTTCTATTGCAATAACAATAAAGAGACAGAGTCTGTGCTAAACTGACAGGGGATAGAAAGGTGTCCCAAGGTTTAAAATCTTGCTGAGGCCACAAGATGAGAAAGAAAGGTCTCAACTGACACTCAGCAGTAGCAGCCTGCAAACACAGTCCTCCAACAACTCTAGAAGATCATAGAATCATAGAATTGTTAAGGTTGGAAGGGACCTCAAGGATCATCTAGTTCCAATCCCCCTGCCATGGGCCGGGACACCTCACACTAGAGCAGGTTGCTCAGAGCCACATCCAGCCTGGCCTTCAAAACATCTAGGCATGAGGCTTCCACCAGCTCCCTGGGCAACCTGTGCCAGTGTCTCACCACCCTCATGGGGAAGAACTTCTTCCTAACATCCAATGTGAAGCTACCCATTTCTAGTTTTGTTCCATTGCCTCCAGTCCTATCACTCCCTGACACCCTATAAAGTCC